>CAXKTH010000244.1:105000-227500 GCA_964056705.1 Troilus luridus
CCCTCTAGGGACATAGAAATCTATCCCTCTAGGGACCTAGAAATCCCTCTAGGGACCTAGAAATCCCTCTAGGGACCTAGAAATCCCTCTAGGGACCTAGAAATCCCTCTAGGGACCTAGAAATCCCTCTAGGGACCTAGAAATCCCTCTAGGGACATAGAAATCTCTCTCTCTAGGGACCTAGAAATCCCTCTAGGGACATAGAAATCCCTCTAGGGACATAGAAATCCCTCTAGGGACCTAGAAATCTATCCCTCTAGGGACCTAGAAATCCCTCTAGGGACATTGAAATCCCTCTAGGGACCTAGAAATCCCTCTAGGGACATTGAAATCCCTCTAGGGACCTAGAAATCCCTCTAGGGACATTGAAATCCCTCTAGGGACCTAGAAATCTATCCCTCTAGGGACCTAGAAATCCCCCTAGGGACATTGAAATCCCTCTAGGGACCTAGAAATCTATCCCTCTAGGGACCTAGAAATCCCTCTAGGGACCTAGAAATCCCTCTAGGGACATAGAAATCTCTCTCTCTAGGGACCTAGAAATCCCTCTAGGGACATAGAAATCTCTCTCTCTAGGGACCTAGAAATCCCTCTAGGGACCTAGAAATCCCTCTAGCGACATAGAAATCCCTCTAGCGACATAGAAATCCCTCTAGGGACATAGAAATCTATCGCTCTAGGGACATAGAAATCCCTCTAGGGACCTAGAAATCCCTCTAGGGACATAGAAATCTATCCCTCTAGGGACCTAGAAATCCCTCTAGGGACATAGAAATCCCTCTATGGACATAGAAATCCCTCTAGGGACATATAAATCTATCCCTCTAGGGACATAGAAATCCCTCTAGGGACCTAGAAATCCCTCTAGGGACATAGAAATCCCTCTAGGGACATAGAAATCCCTCTAGGGACATAGAAATCCCTCTAGGGACATAGAAATCTATCCCTCTAGGGACATAGAAATCCCTCTAGGGACCTAGAAATCCCTCTAGGGACCTAGAAATCCCTCTAGGGACATTGAAATCCCTCTAGGGACCTAGAAATCCCTCTAGGGACCTAGAAATCCCTCTAGGGACATAGAAATCCCTCTAGGGACCTAGAAATCTCTCTAGGGACATAGAAATCCCTCTAGGGACATAGAAATCTATCCCTCTAGGGACCTAGAAATCCCTCTAGGGACCTAGAAATCCCTCTAGGGACCTAGAAATCCCTCTAGGGACATAGAAATCTCTCTCTCTAGGGACCTAGAAATCCCTCTAGGGACATAGAAATCCCTCTAGGGACATTGAAATCCCTCTAGGGACATAGAAATCTCTCTCTCTAGGGACCTAGAAATCCCTCTAGGGACATAGAAATCTCTCTCTCTAGGGACCTAGAAATCCCTCTAGGGACCTAGAAATCCCTCTAGCGACATAGAAATCCCTCTAGCGACATAGAAATCCCTCTAGGGACATAGAAATCCCTCTAGGGACATAGAAATCCCTATAGGGACATAGAAATCCCTCTAGGGACATAGAAATCTATCCCTCTAGGGACATAGAAATCCCTCTAGGGACATAGAAATCCCTCTAGGGACATTGAAATCCCTCTAGGGACATAGAAATCCCTCTAGGGACTTAGAAATCTATCCCTCTAGGGACCTAGAAATCCCTCTAGGGACATTGAAATCCCTCTAGGGACCTAGAAATCTCTCTAGTGACATAGAAATCCCTCTAGGGACATAGAAATCTATCCCTCTAGGGACCTAGAAATCCCTCTAGGGACATAGAAATCCCTCTAGCGACATAGAAATCCCTCTAGGGACATAGAAATCTATCCCTCTAGGGACATAGAAATCCCTCTAGGGACATTGAAATCTATCCCTCTAGGGACCTAGAAATCCCTCTAGGGACATTGAAATCTATCCCTCTAGGGACCTAGAAATCCCTCTAGAGACATTGAAATCCCTCTAGGGACCTAGAAATCTCTCTAGGGACATAGAAATCTCTCTAGGGACCTAGAAATCCCTCTAGGGACATAGAAATCCCTCTAGGGACATAGAAATCTATCCCTCTAGGGACCTAGAAATCCCTCTAGGGACCTAGAAATCCCTCTAGGGACCTAGAAATCCCTCTAGGGACCTAGAAATCCCTCTAGGGACCTAGAAATCCCTCTAGGGACCTAAAAATCCCTCTAGGGACATAGAAATCTCTCTCTCTAGGGACCTAGAAATCCCTCTAGGGACATAGAAATCCCTCTAGGGACATAGAAATCCCTCTAGGGACCTAGAAATCTATCCCTCTAGGGACCTAGAAATCCCTCTAGGGACATTGAAATCCCTCTAGGGACCTAGAAATCCCTCTAGGGACATTGAAATCCCTCTAGGGACCTAGAAATCTATCCCTCTAGGGACCTAGAAATCCCTCTAGGGACATTGAAATCCCTCTAGGGACCTAGAAATCTATCCCTCTAGGGACCTAGAAATCCCTCTAGGGACCTAGAAATCCCTCTAGGGACATAGAAATCTCTCTCTCTAGGGACCTAGAAATCCCTCTAGGGACATAGAAATCTCTCTCTCTAGGGACCTAGAAATCCCTCTAGGGACCTAGAAATCCCTCTAGCGACATAGAAATCCCTCTAGCGACATAGAAATCCCTCTAGGGACATAGAAATCTATCGCTCTAGGGACATAGAAATCCCTCTAGGGACCTAGAAATCCCTCTAGGGACATAGAAATCTATCCCTCTAGGGACCTAGAAATCCCTCTAGGGACATAGAAATCCCTCTATGGACATAGAAATCCCTCTAGGGACATATAAATCTATCCCTCTAGGGACATAGAAATCCCTCTAGGGACCTAGAAATCCCTCTAGGGACATAGAAATCCCTCTAGGGACATAGAAATCCCTCTAGGGACATAGAAATCTATCCCTCTAGGGACATAGAAATCCCTCTAGGGACCTAGAAATCCCTCTAGGGACCTAGAAATCCCTCTAGGGACATTGAAATCCCTCTAGGGACCTAGAAATCCCTCTAGGGACCTAGAAATCCCTCTAGGGACCTAGAAATCTCTCTAGGGACCTAGAAATCCCTCTAGGGACCTAGAAATCCCTCTAGGGACATAGAAATCTCTCTCTCTAGGGACCTAGAAATCCCTCTAGGGACATAGAAATCCCTCTAGGGACATAGAAATCCCTCTAGGGACCTAGAAATCTATCCCTCTAGGGACCTAGAAATCCCTCTAGGGACATTGAAATCCCTCTAGGGACCTAGAAATCCCTCTAGGGACATTGAAATCCCTCTAGGGACCTAGAAATCTATCCCTCTAGGGACCTAGAAATCCCTCTAGGGACATTGAAATCCCTCTAGGGACCTAGAAATCTATCCCTCTAGGGACCTAGAAATCCCTCTAGGGACCTAGAAATCCCTCTAGGGACATAGAAATCTCTCTCTCTAGGGACCTAGAAATCCCTCTAGGGACATAGAAATCTCTCTCTCTAGGGACCTAGAAATCCCTCTAGGGACCTAGAAATCCCTCTAGCGACATAGAAATCCCTCTAGCGACATAGAAATCCCTCTAGGGACATAGAAATCTATCGCTCTAGGGACATAGAAATCCCTCTAGGGACCTAGAAATCCCTCTAGGGACATAGAAATCTATCCCTCTAGGGACCTAGAAATCCCTCTAGGGACATAGAAATCCCTCTATGGACATAGAAATCCCTCTAGGGACATATAAATCTATCCCTCTAGGGACATAGAAATCCCTCTAGGGACCTAGAAATCCCTCTAGGGACATAGAAATCCCTCTAGGGACATAGAAATCCCTCTAGGGACATAGAAATCTATCCCTCTAGGGACATAGAAATCCCTCTAGGGACCTAGAAATCCCTCTAGGGACCTAGAAATCCCTCTAGGGACATTGAAATCCCTCTAGGGACCTAGAAATCCCTCTAGGGACCTAGAAATCTCTCTAGGGACATAGAAATCCCTCTAGGGACCTAGAAATCTCTCTAGGGACATAGAAATCCCTCTAGGGACATAGAAATCTATCCCTCTAGGGACCTAGAAATCCCACTAGGGACCTAGAAATCCCTCTAGGGACCTAGAAATCCCTCTAGGGACATAGAAATCTCTCTCTCTAGGGACCTAGAAATCCCTCTAGGGACATAGAAATCCCTCTACGGACATTGAAATCCCTCTAGGGACATAGAAATCTCTCTCTCTAGGGACCTAGAAATCCCTCTAGGGACATAGAAATCTCTCTCTCTAGGGACCTTGAAATCCCTCTAGGGACCTAGAAATCCCTCTAGCGACATAGAAATCCCTCTAGCGACATAGAAATCCCTCTAGGGACATAGAAATCCCTCTAGGGACATAGAAATCCCTATAGGGACATAGAAATCCCTCTAGGGACATAGAAATCTATCCCTCTAGGGACATAGAAATCCCTCTAGGGACATAGAAATCCCTCTAGGGACATTGAAATCCCTCTAGGGACATAGAAATCCCTCTAGGGACTTAGAAATCTATCCCTCTAGGGACCTAGAAATCCCTCTAGGGACATTGAAATCCCTCTAGGGACCTAGAAATCTCTCTAGTGACATAGAAATCCCTCTAGGGACATAGAAATCTATCCCTCTAGGGACCTAGAAATCCCTCTAGGGACCTAGAAATCCCTCTAGGGACCTAGAAATCCCTCTAGGGACATAGAAATCCCTCTAGCGACATAGAAATCCCTCTAGGGACATAGAAATCTATCCCTCTAGGGACATAGAAATCCCTCTAGGGACCTAGAAATCCCTCTAGGGACATTGAAATCTATCCCTCTAGGGACCTAGAAATCCCTCTAGGGACATTGAAATCTATCCCTCTAGGGACCTAGAAATCCCTCTAGGGACATTGAAATCCCTCTAGGGACCTAGAAATCTCTCTAGGGACATAGAAATCTCTCTAGGGACATAGAAATCCCTCTAGGGACATAGAAATCTATCCCTCTAGGGACCTAGAAATCCCTCTAGGGACCTAGAAATCCCTCTAGGGACCTAGAAATCCCTCTAGGGACCTAGAAATCCCTCTAGGGACCTAGAAATCCCTCTAGGGACCTAGAAATCCCTCTAGGGACCTAGAAATCCCTCTAGGGACATAGAAATCTCTCTCTCTAGGGACCTAGAAATCAATCTAGGGACCTAGAAATCCCTCTAGGGACCTAGAAATCTCTCTAGGGACATAGAAATCCCTCTAGGGACATAGAAATCTATCCCTCTAGGGACCTAGAAATCCCTCTAGGGACCTAGAAATCCCTCTAGGGACCTAGAAATCCCTCTAGGGGCATAGAAATCTCTCTCTCTCTAGGGACCTAGAAATCCCTCTAGGGACATAGAAATCCCTCTAGGGACCTAGAAATCTATCCCTCTAGGGACCTAGAAATCCCTCTAGGGACATTGAAATCCCTCTAGGGACCTAGAAATCTCTCTAGTGACATAGAAATCCCTCTAGGGACATAGAAATCTATCCCTCTAGGGACCTAGAAATCCCTCTAGGGACCTAGAAATCCCTCTAGGGACATAGAAATCCCTCTAGCGACATAGAAATCCCTCTAGGGACATAGAAATCTATCCCTCTAGGGACATAGAAATCCCTCTAGGGACCTAGAAATCCCTCTAGGGACATTGAAATCTATCCCTCTAGGGACCTAGAAATCCCTCTAGGGACATTGAAATCCCTCTAGGGACCTAGAAATCTCTCTAGGGACCTAGAAATCCCTCTAGGGACATTGAAATCCCTCTAGGGACCTAGAAATCTCTCTAGGGACATAGAAATCTCTCTAGGGACATAGAAATCCCTCTAGGGACCTAGAAATCCCTCTAGGGACATAGAAATCCCTCTAGGGACCTAGAAATCTCTCTAGGGACATAGAAATCCCTCTAGGGACATAGAAATCTATCCCTCTAGGGACCTAGAAATCCCTCTAGGGACCTAGAAATCCCTCTAGGGACCTAGAAATCCCTCTAGGGACATAGAAATCTCTCTCTCTAGGGACCTAGAAATCCCTCTAGGGACCTAGAAATCCCTCTAGCGACATAGAAATCCCTCTAGCGACATAGAAATCCCTCTAGGGACATAGAAATCCCTCTAGGGACATAGAAATCCCTATAGGGACATAGAAATCCCTCTAGGGACATAGAAATCTATCCCTCTAGGGACATAGAAATCCCTCTAGGGACATAGAAATCCCTCTAGGGACATAGAAATCCCTCTAGGGACATAGAAATCCCTCTAGGGACATAGAAATCCCTCTAGGGACATAGAAATCCCTCTAGGGACCTAGAAATCTATCCCTCTAGGGACCTAGAAATCCCTCTAGGGACATAGAAATCTATCGCTCTAGGGACATAGAAATCCCTCTAGGGACCTAGAAATCCCTCTAGGGACATAGAAATCTATCCCTCTAGGGACCTAGAAATCCCTCTAGGGACATAGAAATCCCTCTATGGACATAGAAATCCCTCTAGGGACATATAAATCTATCCCTCTAGGGACATAGAAATCCCTCTAGGGACCTAGAAATCCCTCTAGGGACATAGAAATCCCTCTAGGGACATAGAAATCCCTCTAGGGACATAGAAATCTATCCCTCTAGGGACATAGAAATCCCTCTAGGGACCTAGAAATCCCTCTAGGGACCTAGAAATCCCTCTAGGGACATTGAAATCCCTCTAGGGACCTAGAAATCCCTCTAGGGACCTAGAAATCCCTCTAGGGACCTAGAAATCCCTCTAGGGACCTAGAAATCCCTCTAGGGACCTAGAAATCCCTCTAGGGACATAGAAATCTCTCTCTCTAGGGACCTAGAAATCCCTCTAGGGACATAGAAATCCCTCTAGGGACATAGAAATCCCTCTAGGGACCTAGAAATCTATCCCTCTAGGGACCTAGAAATCCCTCTAGGGACATTGAAATCCCTCTAGGGACCTAGAAATCCCTCTAGGGACATTGAAATCCCTCTAGGGACCTAGAAATCTATCCCTCTAGGGACCTAGAAATCCCTCTAGGGACATTGAAATCCCTCTAGGGACCTAGAAATCTATCCCTCTAGGGACCTAGAAATCCCTCTAGGGACCTAGAAATCCCTCTAGGGACATAGAAATCTCTCTCTCTAGGGACCTAGAAATCCCTCTAGGGACATAGAAATCTCTCTCTCTAGGGACCTAGAAATCCCTCTAGGGACCTAGAAATCCCTCTAGCGACATAGAAATCCCTCTAGCGACATAGAAATCCCTCTAGGGACATAGAAATCTATCGCTCTAGGGACATAGAAATCCCTCTAGGGACCTAGAAATCCCTCTAGGGACATAGAAATCTATCCCTCTAGGGACCTAGAAATCCCTCTAGGGACATAGAAATCCCTCTATGGACATAGAAATCCCTCTAGGGACATATAAATCTATCCCTCTAGGGACATAGAAATCCCTCTAGGGACCTAGAAATCCCTCTAGGGACATAGAAATCCCTCTAGGGACATAGAAATCCCTCTAGGGACATAGAAATCTATCCCTCTAGGGACATAGAAATCCCTCTAGGGACCTAGAAATCCCTCTAGGGACCTAGAAATCCCTCTAGGGACATTGAAATCCCTCTAGGGACCTAGAAATCCCTCTAGGGACCTAGAAATCTCTCTAGGGACATAGAAATCCCTCTAGGGACCTAGAAATCTCTCTAGGGACATAGAAATCCCTCTAGGGACATAGAAATCTATCCCTCTAGGGACCTAGAAATCCCACTAGGGACCTAGAAATCCCTCTAGGGACCTAGAAATCCCTCTAGGGACATAGAAATCTCTCTCTCTAGGGACCTAGAAATCCCTCTAGGGACATAGAAATCCCTCTACGGACATTGAAATCCCTCTAGGGACATAGAAATCTCTCTCTCTAGGGACCTAGAAATCCCTCTAGGGACATAGAAATCTCTCTCTCTAGGGACCTTGAAATCCCTCTAGGGACCTAGAAATCCCTCTAGCGACATAGAAATCCCTCTAGCGACATAGAAATCCCTCTAGGGACATAGAAATCCCTCTAGGGACATAGAAATCCCTATAGGGACATAGAAATCCCTCTAGGGACATAGAAATCTATCCCTCTAGGGACATAGAAATCCCTCTAGGGACATAGAAATCCCTCTAGGGACATTGAAATCCCTCTAGGGACATAGAAATCCCTCTAGGGACTTAGAAATCTATCCCTCTAGGGACCTAGAAATCCCTCTAGGGACATTGAAATCCCTCTAGGGACCTAGAAATCTCTCTAGTGACATAGAAATCCCTCTAGGGACATAGAAATCTATCCCTCTAGGGACCTAGAAATCCCTCTAGGGACCTAGAAATCCCTCTAGGGACCTAGAAATCCCTCTAGGGACATAGAAATCCCTCTAGCGACATAGAAATCCCTCTAGGGACATAGAAATCTATCCCTCTAGGGACATAGAAATCCCTCTAGGGACCTAGAAATCCCTCTAGGGACATTGAAATCTATCCCTCTAGGGACCTAGAAATCCCTCTAGGGACATTGAAATCTATCCCTCTAGGGACCTAGAAATCCCTCTAGGGACATTGAAATCCCTCTAGGGACCTAGAAATCTCTCTAGGGACATAGAAATCTCTCTAGGGACATAGAAATCCCTCTAGGGACATAGAAATCTATCCCTCTAGGGACCTAGAAATCCCTCTAGGGACCTAGAAATCCCTCTAGGGACCTAGAAATCCCTCTAGGGACCTAGAAATCCCTCTAGGGACCTAGAAATCCCTCTAGGGACCTAGAAATCCCTCTAGGGACCTAGAAATCCCTCTAGGGACATAGAAATCTCTCTCTCTAGGGACCTAGAAATCAATCTAGGGACCTAGAAATCCCTCTAGGGACCTAGAAATCTCTCTAGGGACATAGAAATCCCTCTAGGGACATAGAAATCTATCCCTCTAGGGACCTAGAAATCCCTCTAGGGACCTAGAAATCCCTCTAGGGACCTAGAAATCCCTCTAGGGGCATAGAAATCTCTCTCTCTCTAGGGACCTAGAAATCCCTCTAGGGACATAGAAATCCCTCTAGGGACCTAGAAATCTATCCCTCTAGGGACCTAGAAATCCCTCTAGGGACATTGAAATCCCTCTAGGGACCTAGAAATCTCTCTAGTGACATAGAAATCCCTCTAGGGACATAGAAATCTATCCCTCTAGGGACCTAGAAATCCCTCTAGGGACCTAGAAATCCCTCTAGGGACATAGAAATCCCTCTAGCGACATAGAAATCCCTCTAGGGACATAGAAATCTATCCCTCTAGGGACATAGAAATCCCTCTAGGGACCTAGAAATCCCTCTAGGGACATTGAAATCTATCCCTCTAGGGACCTAGAAATCCCTCTAGGGACATTGAAATCCCTCTAGGGACCTAGAAATCTCTCTAGGGACCTAGAAATCCCTCTAGGGACATTGAAATCCCTCTAGGGACCTAGAAATCTCTCTAGGGACATAGAAATCTCTCTAGGGACATAGAAATCCCTCTAGGGACCTAGAAATCCCTCTAGGGACATAGAAATCCCTCTAGGGACCTAGAAATCTCTCTAGGGACATAGAAATCCCTCTAGGGACATAGAAATCTATCCCTCTAGGGACCTAGAAATCCCTCTAGGGACCTAGAAATCCCTCTAGGGACCTAGAAATCCCTCTAGGGACATAGAAATCTCTCTCTCTAGGGACCTAGAAATCCCTCTAGGGACCTAGAAATCCCTCTAGCGACATAGAAATCCCTCTAGCGACATAGAAATCCCTCTAGGGACATAGAAATCCCTCTAGGGACATAGAAATCCCTCTAGGGACCTAGAAATCTATCCCTCTAGGGACCTAGAAATCCCTCTAGGGACATTGAAATCCCTCTAGGGACCTAGAAATCTATCCCTCTAGGGACCTAGAAATCCCTCTAGGGACCTAGAAATCCCTCTAGGGACATAGAAATCTCTCTCTCTAGGGACCTAGAAATCCCTCTAGGGACATAGAAATCTCTCTCTCTAGGGACCTAGAAATCCCTCTAGGGACCTAGAAATCCCTCTAGCGACATAGAAATCCCTCTAGCGACATAGAAATCCCTCTAGGGACATAGAAATCTATCGCTCTAGGGACATAGAAATCCCTCTAGGGACCTAGAAATCCCTCTAGGGACATAGAAATCTATCCCTCTAGGGACCTAGAAATCCCTCTAGGGACATAGAAATCCCTCTATGGACATAGAAATCCCTCTAGGGACATATAAATCTATCCCTCTAGGGACATAGAAATCCCTCTAGGGACCTAGAAATCCCTCTAGGGACATAGAAATCCCTCTAGGGACATAGAAATCCCTCTAGGGACATAGAAATCTATCCCTCTAGGGACATAGAAATCCCTCTAGGGACCTAGAAATCCCTCTAGGGACCTAGAAATCCCTCTAGGGACATTGAAATCCCTCTAGGGACCTAGAAATCCCTCTAGGGACCTAGAAATCTCTCTAGGGACATAGAAATCCCTCTAGGGACCTAGAAATCTCTCTAGGGACATAGAAATCCCTCTAGGGACATAGAAATCTATCCCTCTAGGGACCTAGAAATCCCACTAGGGACCTAGAAATCCCTCTAGGGACCTAGAAATCCCTCTAGGGACATAGAAATCTCTCTCTCTAGGGACCTAGAAATCCCTCTAGGGACATAGAAATCCCTCTACGGACATTGAAATCCCTCTAGGGACATAGAAATCTCTCTCTCTAGGGACCTAGAAATCCCTCTAGGGACATAGAAATCTCTCTCTCTAGGGACCTTGAAATCCCTCTAGGGACCTAGAAATCCCTCTAGCGACATAGAAATCCCTCTAGCGACATAGAAATCCCTCTAGGGACATAGAAATCCCTCTAGGGACATAGAAATCCCTATAGGGACATAGAAATCCCTCTAGGGACATAGAAATCTATCCCTCTAGGGACATAGAAATCCCTCTAGGGACATAGAAATCCCTCTAGGGACATTGAAATCCCTCTAGGGACATAGAAATCCCTCTAGGGACTTAGAAATCTATCCCTCTAGGGACCTAGAAATCCCTCTAGGGACATTGAAATCCCTCTAGGGACCTAGAAATCTCTCTAGTGACATAGAAATCCCTCTAGGGACATAGAAATCTATCCCTCTAGGGACCTAGAAATCCCTCTAGGGACCTAGAAATCCCTCTAGGGACCTAGAAATCCCTCTAGGGACATAGAAATCCCTCTAGCGACATAGAAATCCCTCTAGGGACATAGAAATCTATCCCTCTAGGGACATAGAAATCCCTCTAGGGACCTAGAAATCCCTCTAGGGACATTGAAATCTATCCCTCTAGGGACCTAGAAATCCCTCTAGGGACATTGAAATCTATCCCTCTAGGGACCTAGAAATCCCTCTAGGGACATTGAAATCCCTCTAGGGACCTAGAAATCTCTCTAGGGACATAGAAATCTCTCTAGGGACATAGAAATCCCTCTAGGGACATAGAAATCTATCCCTCTAGGGACCTAGAAATCCCTCTAGGGACCTAGAAATCCCTCTAGGGACCTAGAAATCCCTCTAGGGACCTAGAAATCCCTCTAGGGACCTAGAAATCCCTCTAGGGACCTAGAAATCCCTCTAGGGACCTAGAAATCCCTCTAGGGACATAGAAATCTCTCTCTCTAGGGACCTAGAAATCAATCTAGGGACCTAGAAATCCCTCTAGGGACCTAGAAATCTCTCTAGGGACATAGAAATCCCTCTAGGGACATAGAAATCTATCCCTCTAGGGACCTAGAAATCCCTCTAGGGACCTAGAAATCCCTCTAGGGACCTAGAAATCCCTCTAGGGGCATAGAAATCTCTCTCTCTCTAGGGACCTAGAAATCCCTCTAGGGACATAGAAATCCCTCTAGGGACCTAGAAATCTATCCCTCTAGGGACCTAGAAATCCCTCTAGGGACATTGAAATCCCTCTAGGGACCTAGAAATCTCTCTAGTGACATAGAAATCCCTCTAGGGACATAGAAATCTATCCCTCTAGGGACCTAGAAATCCCTCTAGGGACCTAGAAATCCCTCTAGGGACATAGAAATCCCTCTAGCGACATAGAAATCCCTCTAGGGACATAGAAATCTATCCCTCTAGGGACATAGAAATCCCTCTAGGGACCTAGAAATCCCTCTAGGGACATTGAAATCTATCCCTCTAGGGACCTAGAAATCCCTCTAGGGACATTGAAATCCCTCTAGGGACCTAGAAATCTCTCTAGGGACCTAGAAATCCCTCTAGGGACATTGAAATCCCTCTAGGGACCTAGAAATCTCTCTAGGGACATAGAAATCTCTCTAGGGACATAGAAATCCCTCTAGGGACCTAGAAATCCCTCTAGGGACATAGAAATCCCTCTAGGGACCTAGAAATCTCTCTAGGGACATAGAAATCCCTCTAGGGACATAGAAATCTATCCCTCTAGGGACCTAGAAATCCCTCTAGGGACCTAGAAATCCCTCTAGGGACCTAGAAATCCCTCTAGGGACATAGAAATCTCTCTCTCTAGGGACCTAGAAATCCCTCTAGGGACCTAGAAATCCCTCTAGCGACATAGAAATCCCTCTAGCGACATAGAAATCCCTCTAGGGACATAGAAATCCCTCTAGGGACATAGAAATCCCTATAGGGACATAGAAATCCCTCTAGGGACATAGAAATCTATCCCTCTAGGGACATAGAAATCCCTCTAGGGACATAGAAATCCCTCTAGGGACATAGAAATCCCTCTAGGGACATAGAAATCCCTCTAGGGACATAGAAATCCCTCTAGGGACATAGAAATCCCTCTAGGGACCTAGAAATCTATCCCTCTAGGGACCTAGAAATCCCTCTAGGGACATTGAAATCCCTCTAGGGACCTAGAAATCTCTCTAGTGACATAGAAATCCCTCTAGGGACATAGAAATCTATCCCTCTAGGGACCTAGAAATCCCTCTAGGGACCTAGAAATCCCTCTAGGGACATAGAAATCCCTCTAGCGACATAGAAATCCCTCTAGGGACATAGAAATCTATCCCTCTAGGGACATAGAAATCCCTCTAGGGACATAGAAATCCCTCTAGGGACATAGAAATCCCTCTAGGGACATAGAAATCCCTCTAGGGACCTAGAAATCTATCCCTCTAGGGACCTAGAAATCCCTCTAGGGACATAGAAATCCCTCTAGGGACCTAGAAATCTATCCCTCTAGGGACCTAGAAATCCCTCTAGGGACATTGAAATCCCTCTAGGGACCTAGAAATCCCTCTAGGGACATTGAAATCCCTCTAGGGACCTAGAAATCTATCCCTCTAGGGACCTAGAAATCCCTCTAGGGACCTAGAAATCCCTCTAGGGACATAGAAATCCCTCTAGGGACATAGAAATCCCTCTAGGGACATAGAAATCTATCCCTCTAGGGACATAGAAATCCCTCTAGGGACCTAGAAATCCCTCTAGGGACCTAGAAATCCCTCTAGGGACATTGAAATCCCTCTAGGGACCTAGAAATCCCTCTAGGGACCTAGAAATCCCTCTAGGGACATAGAAATCCCTCTAGGGACCTAGAAATCTCTCTAGGGACATAGAAATCCCTCTAGGGACATAGAAATCTATCCCTCTAGGGACCTAGAAATCCCTCTAGGGACCTAGAAATCCCTCTAGGGACCTAGAAATCCCTCTAGGGACATAGAAATCTCTCTCTCTAGGGACCTAGAAATCCCTCTAGGGACATAGAAATCTCTCTCTCTAGGGACCTAGAAATCCCTCTAGGGACCTAGAAATCCCTCTAGCGACATAGAAATCTATCCCTCTAGGGACCTAGAAATCCCTCTAGGGACATAGAAATCCCTCTATGGACATAGAAATCCCTCTAGGGACATATAAATCTATCCCTCTAGGGACATAGAAATCCCTCTAGGGACCTAGAAATCCCTCTAGGGACATAGAAATCCCTCTAGGGACATAGAAATCCCTCTAGGGACATAGAAATCTATCCCTCTAGGGACATAGAAATCCCTCTAGGGACCTAGAAATCCCTCTAGGGACCTAGAAATCCCTCTAGGGACATTGAAATCCCTCTAGGGACCTAGAAATCCCTCTAGGGACCTAGAAATCCCTCTAGGGACATAGAAATCCCTCTAGGGACCTAGAAATCTCTCTAGGGACATAGAAATCCCTCTAGGGACATAGAAATCTATCCCTCTAGGGACCTAGAAATCCCTCTAGGGACCTAGAAATCCCTCTAGGGACCTAGAAATCCCTCTAGGGACATAGAAATCTCTCTCTCTAGGGACCTAGAAATCCCTCTAGGGACATAGAAATCTCTCTCTCTAGGGACCTAGAAATCCCTCTAGGGACCTAGAAATCCCTCTAGCGACATAGAAATCCCTCTAGCGACATAGAAATCCCTCTAGGGACATAGAAATCCCTCTAGGGACATAGAAATCCCTATAGGGACATAGAAATCCCTCTAGGGACATAGAAATCTATCCCTCTAGGGACATAGAAATCCCTCTAGGGACATAGAAATCCCTCTAGGGACATTGAAATCCCTCTAGGGACATAGAAATCCCTCTAGGGACCTAGAAATCTATCCCTCTAGGGACCTAGAAATCCCTCTAGGGACATTGAAATCCCTCTAGGGACCTAGAAATCTCTCTAGTGACATAGAAATCCCTCTAGGGACATAGAAATCTATCCCTCTAGGGACCTAGAAATCCCTCTAGGGACCTAGAAATCCCTCTAGGGACATAGAAATCCCTCTAGCGACATAGAAATCCCTCTAGGGACATAGAAATCTATCCCTCTAGGGACATAGAAATCCCTCTAGGGACCTAGAAATCCTTCTAGGGACATTGAAATCCCTCTAGGGACCTAGAAATCTCTCTAGGGACATAGAAATCTCTCTAGGGACATAGAAATCCCTCTAGGGACATAGAAATCTATCCCTCTAGGGACCTAGAAATCCCTCTAGGGACCTAGAAATCCCTCTAGGGACCTAGAAATCCCTCTAGGGACCTAGAAATCCCTCTAGGGACATAGAAATCTCTCTCTCTAGGGACCTAGAAATCAATCTAGGGACGTAGAAATCCCTCTAGGGACCTAGAAATCTCTCTAGGGACATAGAAATCCCTCTAGGGACATAGAAATCTATCCCTCTAGGGACCTAGAAATCCCTCTAGGGACCTAGAAATCCCTCTAGGGACCTAGAAATCCCTCTAGGGACATAGAAATCTCTCCCTCTAGGGACCTAGAAATCCCTCTAGGGACATTGAAATCCCTCTAGGGACCTAGAAATCCCTCTAGGGACATTGAAATCCCTCTAGGGACCTAGAAATCTATCCCTCTAGGGACCTAGAAATCCCTCTAGGGACATTGAAATCCCTCTAGGGACCTAGAAATCTATCCCTCTAGGGACCTAGAAATCCCTCTAGCGACATAGAAATCCCTCTAGCGACATAGAAATCCCTCTAGGGACATAGAAATCTATCGCTCTAGGGACATAGAAATCCCTCTAGGGACCTAGAAATCCCTCTAGGAACATAGAAATCTATCCCTCTAGGGACCTAGAAATCCCTCTAGGGACATAGAAATCCCTCTATGGACATAGAAATCCCTCTAGGGACATATAAATCTATCCCTCTAGGGACATAGAAATCCCTCTAGGGACCTAGAAATCCCTCTAGGGACATAGAAATCCCTCTAGGGACATAGAAATCCCTCTAGGGACATAGAAATCTATCCCTCTAGGGACATAGAAATCCCTCTAGGGACCTAGAAATCCCTCTAGGGACCTAGAAATCCCTCTAGGGACATAGAAATCCCTCTAGGGACCTAGAAATCTCTCTAGGGACATAGAAATCCCTCTAGGGACATAGAAATCTATCCCTCTAGGGACATAGAAATCTCTCTCTCTAGGGACCTAGAAATCCCTCTAGGGACATAGAAATCTCTCTCTCTAGGGACCTAGAAATCTCTCTAGGGACCTAGAAATCCCTCTAGGGACATAGAAATCTATCCCTCTAGGGACCTAGAAATCCCTCTAGGGACATAGAAATCCCTCTAGGGACATAGAAATCCCTCTAGGGAAATAGAAATCTATCCCTCTAGGGACATAGAAATCCCTCTAGGGACCTAGAAATCCCTCTAGGGACCTAGAAATCCCTCTAGGGACCTAGAAATCCCTCTAGGGACATAGAAATCCCTCTAGGGACCTAGAAATCCCTCTAGGGACCTAGAAATCCCTCTAGGGACATAGAAATCTCTCTCTCTCTAGGGACCTAGAAATCCCTCTAGGGACATAGAAATCCCTCTAGGGACCTAGAAATCTATCCCTCTAGGGACCTAGAAATCCCTCTAGGGACATTGAAATCCCTCTAGGGACCTAGAAATCTCTCTAGTGACATAGAAATCCCTCTAGGGACATAGAAATCTATCCCTCTAGGGACCTAGAAATCCCTCTAGGGACCTAGAAATCCCTCTAGGGACATAGAAATCCCTCTAGCGACATAGAAATCCCTCTAGGGACATAGAAATCTATCCCTCTAGGGACATAGAAATCCCTCTAGGGACCTAGAAATCCCTCTAGGGACATTGAAATCTATCCCTCTAGGGACCTAGAAATCCCTCTAGGGACATTGAAATCCCTCTAGGGACCTAGAAATCTCTCTAGGGACCTAGAAATCCCTCTAGGGACATTGAAATCCCTCTAGGGACCTAGAAATCTCTCTAGGGACATAGAAATCTCTCTAGGGACATAGAAATCCCTCTAGGGACCTAGAAATCCCTCTAGGGACATAGAAATCCCTCTAGGGACCTAGAAATCTCTCTAGGGACATAGAAATCCCTCTAGGGACATAGAAATCTATCCCTCTAGGGACCTAGAAATCCCTCTAGGGACCTAGAAATCCCTCTAGGGACCTAGAAATCCCTCTAGGGACATAGAAATCTCTCTCTCTAGGGACCTAGAAATCCCTCTAGGGACCTAGAAATCCCTCTAGCGACATAGAAATCCCTCTAGGGACATAGAAATCCCTCTAGGGACATAGAAATCCCTCTAGGGACATAGAAATCCCTATAGGGACATAGAAATCCCTCTAGGGACATAGAAATCTATCCCTCTAGGGACATAGAAATCCCTCTAGGGACATAGAAATCCCTCTAGGGACATAGAAATCCCTCTAGGGACATAGAAATCCCTCTAGGGACCTAGAAATCTATCCCTCTAGGGACCTAGAAATCCCTCTAGGGACATTGAAATCCCTCTAGGGACCTAGAAATCTCTCTAGTGACATAGAAATCCCTCTAGGGACATAGAAATCTATCCCTCTAGGGACCTAGAAATCCCTCTAGGGACCTAGAAATCCCTCTAGGGACATAGAAATCCCTCTAGCGACATAGAAATCCCTCTAGGGACATAGAAATCTATCCCTCTAGGGACATAGAAATCCCTCTAGGGACATAGAAATCCCTCTAGGGACATAGAAATCCCTCTAGGGACATAGAAATCCCTCTAGGGACCTAGAAATCTATCCCTCTAGGGACCTAGAAATCCCTCTAGGGACATAGAAATCCCTCTAGGGACCTAGAAATCTATCCCTCTAGGGACCTAGAAATCCCTCTAGGGACATTGAAATCCCTCTAGGGACCTAGAAATCCCTCTAGGGACATTGAAATCCCTCTAGGGACCTAGAAATCTATCCCTCTAGGGACCTAGAAATCCCTCTAGGGACCTAGAAATCCCTCTAGGGACATAGAAATCCCTCTAGGGACATAGAAATCCCTCTAGGGACATAGAAATCTATCCCTCTAGGGACATAGAAATCCCTCTAGGGACCTAGAAATCCCTCTAGGGACCTAGAAATCCCTCTAGGGACATTGAAATCCCTCTAGGGACCTAGAAATCCCTCTAGGGACCTAGAAATCCCTCTAGGGACATAGAAATCCCTCTAGGGACCTAGAAATCTCTCTAGGGACATAGAAATCCCTCTAGGGACATAGAAATCTATCCCTCTAGGGACCTAGAAATCCCTCTAGGGACCTAGAAATCCCTCTAGGGACCTAGAAATCCCTCTAGGGACATAGAAATCTCTCTCTCTAGGGACCTAGAAATCCCTCTAGGGACATAGAAATCTCTCTCTCTAGGGACCTAGAAATCCCTCTAGGGACCTAGAAATCCCTCTAGCGACATAGAAATCTATCCCTCTAGGGACCTAGAAATCCCTCTAGGGACATAGAAATCCCTCTATGGACATAGAAATCCCTCTAGGGACATATAAATCTATCCCTCTAGGGACATAGAAATCCCTCTAGGGACCTAGAAATCCCTCTAGGGACATAGAAATCCCTCTAGGGACATAGAAATCCCTCTAGGGACATAGAAATCTATCCCTCTAGGGACATAGAAATCCCTCTAGGGACCTAGAAATCCCTCTAGGGACCTAGAAATCCCTCTAGGGACATTGAAATCCCTCTAGGGACCTAGAAATCCCTCTAGGGACCTAGAAATCCCTCTAGGGACATAGAAATCCCTCTAGGGACCTAGAAATCTCTCTAGGGACATAGAAATCCCTCTAGGGACATAGAAATCTATCCCTCTAGGGACCTAGAAATCCCTCTAGGGACCTAGAAATCCCTCTAGGGACCTAGAAATCCCTCTAGGGACATAGAAATCTCTCTCTCTAGGGACCTAGAAATCCCTCTAGGGACATAGAAATCTCTCTCTCTAGGGACCTAGAAATCCCTCTAGGGACCTAGAAATCCCTCTAGCGACATAGAAATCCCTCTAGCGACATAGAAATCCCTCTAGGGACATAGAAATCCCTCTAGGGACATAGAAATCCCTATAGGGACATAGAAATCCCTCTAGGGACATAGAAATCTATCCCTCTAGGGACATAGAAATCCCTCTAGGGACATAGAAATCCCTCTAGGGACATTGAAATCCCTCTAGGGACATAGAAATCCCTCTAGGGACCTAGAAATCTATCCCTCTAGGGACCTAGAAATCCCTCTAGGGACATTGAAATCCCTCTAGGGACCTAGAAATCTCTCTAGTGACATAGAAATCCCTCTAGGGACATAGAAATCTATCCCTCTAGGGACCTAGAAATCCCTCTAGGGACCTAGAAATCCCTCTAGGGACATAGAAATCCCTCTAGCGACATAGAAATCCCTCTAGGGACATAGAAATCTATCCCTCTAGGGACATAGAAATCCCTCTAGGGACCTAGAAATCCCTCTAGGGACATTGAAATCCCTCTAGGGACCTAGAAATCTCTCTAGGGACATAGAAATCTCTCTAGGGACATAGAAATCCCTCTAGGGACATAGAAATCTATCCCTCTAGGGACCTAGAAATCCCTCTAGGGACCTAGAAATCCCTCTAGGGACCTAGAAATCCCTCTAGGGACCTAGAAATCCCTCTAGGGACCTAGAAATCTCTCTAGGGACCTAGAAATCCCTCTAGGGACCTAGAAATCCCTCTAGGGACATAGAAATCTCTCTCTCTAGGGACCTAGAAATCAATCTAGGGACCTAGAAATCCCTCTAGGGACCTAGAAATCTCTCTAGGGACATAGAAATCCCTCTAGGGACATAGAAATCTATCCCTCTAGGGACCTAGAAATCCCTCTAGGGACCTAGAAATCCCTCTAGGGACCTAGAAATCCCTCTAGGGACATAGAAATCTCTCCCTCTAGGGACCTAGAAATCCCTCTAGGGACATTGAAATCCCTCTAGGGACCTAGAAATCCCTCTAGGGACATTGAAATCCCTCTAGGGACCTAGAAATCTATCCCTCTAGGGACCTAGAAATCCCTCTAGGGACATTGAAATCCCTCTAGGGACCTAGAAATCTATCCCTCTAGGGACCTAGAAATCCCTCTAGCGACATAGAAATCCCTCTAGCGACATAGAAATCCCTCTAGGGACATAGAAATCTATCGCTCTAGAGACATAGAAATCCCTCTAGGGACCTAGAAATCCCTCTAGGGACATAGAAATCTATCCCTCTAGGGACCTAGAAATCCCTCTAGGGACATAGAAATCCCTCTATGGACATAGAAATCCCTCTAGGGACATATAAATCTATCCCTCTAGGGACATAGAAATCCCTCTAGGGACCTAGAAATCCCTCTAGGGACATAGAAATCCCTCTAGGGACATAGAAATCCCTCTAGGGACATAGAAATCTATCCCTCTAGGGACATAGAAATCCCTCTAGGGACCTAGAAATCCCTCTAGGGACCTAGAAATCCCTCTAGGGACATAGAAATCCCTCTAGGGACCTAGAAATCTCTCTAGGGACATAGAAATCCCTCTAGGGACATAGAAATCTATCCCTCTAGGGACCTAGAAATCCCTCTAGGGACCTAGAAATCCCTCTAGGGACCTAGAAATCCCTCTAGGGACATAGAAATCTCTCTCTCTAGGGACCTAGAAATCCCTCTAGGGACATAGAAATCTCTCTCTCTAGGGACCTAGAAATCTCTCTAGGGACCTAGAAATCCCTCTAGGGACATAGAAATCTATCCCTCTAGGGACCTAGAAATCCCTCTAGGGACATAGAAATCCCTCTAGGGACATAGAAATCCCTCTAGGGAAATAGAAATCTATCCCTCTAGGGACATAGAAATCCCTCTAGGGACCTAGAAATCCCTCTAGGGACATTGAAATCCCTCTAGGGACCTAGAAATCCCTCTAGGGACCTAGAAATCCCTCTAGGGACATAGAAATCCCTCTAGGGACCTAGAAATCTCTCTAGGGACATAGAAATCCCTCTAGGGACATAGAAATCTATCCCTCTAGGGACCTAGAAATCCCTCTAGGGACCTAGAAATCCCTCTAGGGACCTAGAAATCCCTCTAGGGACATAGAAATCTCTCTCTCTAGGGACCTAGAAATCCCTCTAGGGACATAGAAATCTCTCTCTCTAGGGACCTAGAAATCCCTCTAGGGACCTAGAAATCCCTCTAGCGACATAGAAATCCCTCTAGCGACATAGAAATCCCTCTAGGGACATAGAAATCCCTCTAGGGACATAGAAATCCCTATAGGGACATAGAAATCCCTCTAGGGACATAGAAATCTATCCCTCTAGGGACATAGAAATCCCTCTAGGGACATAGAAATCCCTCTAGGGACATTGAAATCCCTCTAGGGACATAGAAATCCCTCAAGGGACCTAGAAATCTATCCCTCTAGGGACCTAGAAATCCCTCTAGGGACATTGAAATCCCTCTAGGGACCTAGAAATCTCTCTAGTGACATAGAAATCCCTCTAGGGACATAGAAATCTATCCCTCTAGGGACCTAGAAATCCCTCTAGGGACCTAGAAATCCCTCTAGGGACATAGAAATCCCTCTAGCGACATAGAAATCCCTCTAGGGACATAGAAATCTATCCCTCTAGGGACATAGAAATCCCTCTAGGGACCTAGAAATCCCTCTAGGGACATTGAAATCTATCCCTCTAGGGACCTAGAAATCCCTCTAGGGACATTGAAATCCCTCTAGGGACCTAGAAATCTCTCTAGGGACATAGAAATCTCTCTAGGGACATAGAAATCCCTCTAGGGACATAGAAATCTATCCCTCTAGGGACCTAGAAATCCCTCTAGGGACCTAGAAATCCCTCTAGGGACCTAGAAATCCCTCTAGGGACCTAGAAATTCCTCTAGGGACCTAGAAATCCCTCTAGGGACCTAGAAATCCCTCTAGGGACATAGAAATCTCTCTCTCTAGGGACCTAGAAATCCCTCTAGGGACATAGAAATCCCTCTAGGGACCTAGAAATCTATCCCTCTAGGGACCTAGAAATCCCTCTAGGGATATTGAAATCCCTCTAGGGACCTAGAAATCCCTCTAGGGACATAGAAATCTATCCCTCTAGGGACCTAGAAATCTCTCTAGGGACATAGAAATCCCTCTAGGGACATAGAAATCTATCCCTCTAGGGACCTAGAAATCCCTCTAGGGACCTAGAAATCCCTCTAGGGACCTAGAAATCCCTCTAGGGACATTGAAATCCCTCTAGGGACCTAGAAATCTATCCCTCTAGGGACCTAGAAATCCCTCTAGCGACATAGAAATCCCTCTAGCGACATAGAAATCCCTCTAGGGACATAGAAATCTATCGCTCTAGGGACATAGAAATCCCTCTAGGGACCTAGAAATCCCTCTAGGGACATAGAAATCTATCCCTCTAGGGACCTAGAAATCCCTCTAGGGACATAGAAATCCCTCTATGGACATAGAAATCCCTCTAGGGACATATAAATCTATCCCTCTAGGGACATAGAAATCCCTCTAGGGACCTAGAAATCCCTCTAGGGACATAGAAATCCCTCTAGGGACATAGAAATCCCTCTAGGGACATAGAAATCTATCCCTCTAGGGACATAGAAATCCCTCTAGGGACCTAGAAATCCCTCTAGGGACCTAGAAATCCCTCTAGGGACATAGAAATCCCTCTAGGGACCTAGAAATCTCTCTAGGGACATAGAAATCCCTCTAGGGACATAGAAATCTATCCCTCTAGGGACCTAGAAATCCCTCTAGGGACCTAGAAATCCCTCTAGGGACATAGAAATCTCTCTCTCTAGGGACCTAGAAATCCCTCTAGGGACATAGAAATCTCTCTCTCTAGGGACCTAGAAATCTCTCTAGGGACCTAGAAATCCCTCTAGGGACATAGAAATCTATCCCTCTAGGGACCTAGAAATCCCTCTAGGGACATAGAAATCCCTCTAGGGACATAGAAATCCCTCTAGGGAAATAGAAATCTATCCCTCTAGGGACATAGAAATCCCTCTAGGGACCTAGAAATCCCTCTAGGGACCTAGAAATCCCTCTAGGGACATTGAAATCCCTCTAGGGACCTAGAAATCCCTCTAGGGACCTAGAAATCCCTCTAGGGACATAGAAATCCCTCTAGGGACCTAGAAATCTCTCTAGGGACATAGAAATCTCTCTAGGGACATAGAAATCTATCCCTCTAGGGACCTAGAAATCCCTCTAGGGACCTAGAAATCCCTCTAGGGACCTAGAAATCCCTCTAGGGACATAGAAATCTCTCTCTCTAGGGACCTAGAAATCCCTCTAGGGACATAGAAATCTCTCTCTCTAGGGACCTAGAAATCCCTCTAGGGACCTAGAAATCCCTCTAGCGACATAGAAATCCCTCTAGCGACATAGAAATCCCTCTAGGGACATAGAAATCCCTCTAGGGACATAGAAATCCCTATAGGGACATAGAAATCCCTCTAGGGACATAGAAATCTATCCCTCTAGGGACATAGAAATCCCTCTAGGGACATAGAAATCCCTCTAGGGACATTGAAATCCCTCTAGGGACATAGAAATCCCTCTAGGGACCTAGAAATCTATCCCTCTAGGGACCTAGAAATCCCTCTAGGGACATTGAAATCCCTCTAGGGACCTAGAAATCTCTCTAGTGACATAGAAATCCCTCTAGGGACATAGAAATCTATCCCTCTAGGGACCTAGAAATCCCTCTAGGGACCTAGAAATCCCTCTAGGGACATAGAAATCCCTCTAGCGACATAGAAATCCCTCTAGGGACATAGAAATCTATCCCTCTAGGGACATAGAAATCCCTCTAGGGACCTAGAAATCCCTCTAGGGACATTGAAATCTATCCCTCTAGGGACCTAGAAATCCCTCTAGGGACATTGAAATCCCTCTAGGGACCTAGAAATCTCTCTAGGGACATAGAAATCTCTCTAGGGACATAGAAATCCCTCTAGGGACATAGAAATCTATCCCTCTAGGGACCTAGAAATCCCTCTAGGGACCTAGAAATCCCTCTAGGGACCTAGAAATCCCTCTAGGGACCTAGAAATTCCTCTAGGGACCTAGAAATCCCTCTAGGGACCTAGAAATCCCTCTAGGGACCTAGAAATCCCTCTAGGGACATAGAAATCTCTCTCTCTAGGGACCTAGAAATCAATCTAGGGACCTAGAAATCCCTCTAGGGACCTAGAAATCTCTCTAGGGACATAGAAATCCCTCTAGGGACATAGAAATCTATCCCTCTAGGGACCTAGAAATCCCTCTAGGGACCTAGAAATCCCTCTAGGGACCTAGAAATCCCTCTAGGGACATAGAAATCTCTCCCTCTATGGACATAGAAATCCCTCTAGGGACATATAAATCTATCCCTCTAGGGACATAGAAATCCCTCTAGGGACCTAGAAATCCCTCTAGGGACATAGAAATCCCTCTAGGGACATAGAAATCCCTCTAGGGACATAGAAATCTATCCCTCTAGGGACATAGAAATCCCTCTAGGGACCTAGAAATCCCTCTAGGGACCTAGAAATCCCTCTAGGGACATAGAAATCCCTCTAGGGACCTAGAAATCTCTCTAGGGACATAGAAATCCCTCTAGGGACATAGAAATCTATCCCTCTAGGGACCTAGAAATCCCTCTAGGGACCTAGAAATCCCTCTAGGGACCTAGAAATCCCTCTAGGGACATAGAAATCTCTCTCTCTAGGGACCTAGAAATCCCTCTAGGGACATAGAAATCTCTCTCTCTAGGGACCTAGAAATCCCTCTAGGGACCTAGAAATCCCTCTAGGGACATAGAAATCTATCCCTCTAGGGACCTAGAAATCCCTCTAGGGACATAGAAATCCCTCTAGGGACATAGAAATCCCTCTAGGGAAATAGAAATCTATCCCTCTAGGGACATAGAAATCCCTCTAGGGACCTAGAAATCCCTCTAGGGACCTAGAAATCCCTCTAGGGACATTGAAATCCCTCTAGGGACCTAGAAATCCCTCTAGGGACCTAGAAATCCCTCTAGGGACATAGAAATCCCTCTAGGGACCTAGAAATCTCTCTAGGGACATAGAAATCTCTCTAGGGACATAGAAATCTATCCCTCTAGGGACCTAGAAATCCCTCTAGGGACCTAGAAATCCCTCTAGGGACCTAGAAATCCCTCTAGGGACATAGAAATCTCTCTCTCTAGGGACCTAGAAATCCCTCTAGGGACATAGAAATCTCTCTCTCTAGGGACCTAGAAATCCCTCTAGGGACCTAGAAATCCCTCTAGCGACATAGAAATCCCTCTAGCGACATAGAAATCCCTCTAGGGACATAGAAATCCCTCTAGGGACATAGAAATCCCTATAGGGACATAGAAATCCCTCTAGGGACATAGAAATCTATCCCTCTAGGGACATAGAAATCCCTCTAGGGACATAGAAATCCCTCTAGGGACATTGAAATCCCTCTAGGGACATAGAAATCCCTCTAGGGACCTAGAAATCTATCCCTCTAGGGACCTAGAAATCCCTCTAGGGACATTGAAATCCCTCTAGGGACCTAGAAATCTCTCTAGTGACATAGAAATCCCTCTAGGGACATAGAAATCTATCCCTCTAGGGACCTAGAAATCCCTCTAGGGACCTAGAAATCCCTCTAGGGACATAGAAATCCCTCTAGCGACATAGAAATCCCTCTAGGGACATAGAAATCTATCCCTCTAGGGACATAGAAATCCCTCTAGGGACCTAGAAATCCCTCTAGGGACATTGAAATCTATCCCTCTAGGGACCTAGAAATCCCTCTAGGGACATTGAAATCCCTCTAGGGACCTAGAAATCTCTCTAGGGACATAGAAATCTCTCTAGGGACATAGAAATCCCTCTAGGGACATAGAAATCTATCCCTCTAGGGACCTAGAAATCCCTCTAGGGACCTAGAAATCCCTCTAGGGACCTAGAAATCCCTCTAGGGACCTAGAAATTCCTCAAGGGACCTAGAAATCCCTCTAGGGACCTAGAAATCCCTCTAGGGACCTAGAAATCCCTCTAGGGACATAGAAATCTCTCTCTCTAGGGACCTAGAAATCAATCTAGGGACCTAGAAATCCCTCTAGGGACCTAGAAATCTCTCTAGGGACATAGAAATCCCTCTAGGGACATAGAAATCTATCCCTCTAGGGACCTAGAAATCCCTCTAGGGACCTAGAAATCCCTCTAGGGACCTAGAAATCCCTCTAGGGACATAGAAATCTCTCTCTCTAGGGACCTAGAAATCCCTCTAGGGACATAGAAATCCCTCTAGGGACCTAGAAATCTATCCCTCTAGGGACCTAGAAATCCCTCTAGGGATATTGAAATCCCTCTAGGGACCTAGAAATCCCTCTAGGGACATAGAAATCTATCCCTCTAGGGACATAGAAATCCCTCTAGGGACCTAGAAATCCCTCTAGGGACATTGAAATCTATCCCTCTAGGGACCTAGAAATCCCTCTAGTGACATAGAAATCCCTCTAGGGACATAGAAATCTATCCCTCTAGGGACCTAGAAATCCCTCTAGGGACCTAGAAATCCCTCTAGGGACATAGAAATCCCTCTAGCGACATAGAAATCCCTCTAGGGACATAGAAATCTATCCCTCTAGGGACATAGAAATCCCTCTAGGGACCTAGAAATCCCTCTAGGGACATTGAAATCTATCCCTCTAGGGACCTAGAAATCCCTCTAGGGACATTGAAATCCCTCTAGGGACCTAGAAATCTCTCTAGGGACATAGAAATCTCTCTAGGGACATAGAAATCCCTCTAGGGACATAGAAATCTATCCCTCTAGGGACCTAGAAATCCCTCTAGGGACCTAGAAATCCCTCTAGGGACCTAGAAATCCCTCTAGGGACCTAGAAATTCCTCTAGGGACCTAGAAATCCCTCTAGGGACCTAGAAATCCCTCTAGGGACATAGAAATCTCTCTCTCTAGGGACCTAGAAATCCCTCTAGGGACATAGAAATCCCTCTAGGGACCTAGAAATCTATCCCTCTAGGGACCTAGAAATCCCTCTAGGGATATTGAAATCCCTCTAGGGACCTAGAAATCCCTCTAGGGACATAGAAATCTATCCCTCTAGGGACCTAGAAATCTCTCTAGGGACATAGAAATCCCTCTAGGGACATAGAAATCTATCCCTCTAGGGACCTAGAAATCCCTCTAGGGACCTAGAAATCCCTCTAGGGACCTAGAAATCCCTCTAGGGACATTGAAATCCCTCTAGGGACCTAGAAATCTATCCCTCTAGGGACCTAGAAATCCCTCTAGCGACATAGAAATCCCTCTAGCGACATAGAAATCCCTCTAGGGACATAGAAATCTATCGCTCTAGGGACATAGAAATCCCTCTAGGGACCTAGAAATCCCTCTAGGGACATAGAAATCTATCCCTCTAGGGACCTAGAAATCCCTCTAGGGACATAGAAATCCCTCTATGGACATAGAAATCCCTCTAGGGACATATAAATCTATCCCTCTAGGGACATAGAAATCCCTCTAGGGACCTAGAAATCCCTCTAGGGACATAGAAATCCCTCTAGGGACATAGAAATCCCTCTAGGGACATAGAAATCTATCCCTCTAGGGACATAGAAATCCCTCTAGGGACCTAGAAATCCCTCTAGGGACCTAGAAATCCCTCTAGGGACATAGAAATCCCTCTAGGGACCTAGAAATCTCTCTAGGGACATAGAAATCCCTCTAGGGACATAGAAATCTATCCCTCTAGGGACCTAGAAATCCCTCTAGGGACCTAGAAATCCCTCTAGGGACCTAGAAATCCCTCTAGGGACATAGAAATCTCTCTCTCTAGGGACCTAGAAATCCCTCTAGGGACATAGAAATCTCTCTCTCTAGGGACCTAGAAATCTCTCTAGGGACCTAGAAATCCCTCTAGGGACATAGAAATCTATCCCTCTAGGGACCTAGAAATCCCTCTAGGGACATAGAAATCCCTCTAGGGACATAGAAATCCCTCTAGGGAAATAGAAATCTATCCCTCTAGGGACATAGAAATCCCTCTAGGGACCTAGAAATCCCTCTAGGGACATAGAAATCCCTCTAGGGACCTAGAAATCTCTCTAGGGACATAGAAATCCCTCTAGGGACATAGAAATCTATCCCTCTAGGGACCTAGAAATCCCTCTAGGGACCTAGAAATCCCTCTAGGGACCTAGAAATCCCTCTAGGGACATAGAAATCTCTCTCTCTAGGGACCTAGAAATCCCTCTAGGGACATAGAAATCTCTCTCTCTAGGGACCTAGAAATCCCTCTAGGGACCTAGAAATCCCTCTAGCGACATAGAAATCTATCCCTCTAGGGACCTAGAAATCCCTCTAGGGACATAGAAATCCCTCTATGGACATAGAAATCCCTCTAGGGACATATAAATCTATCCCTCTAGGGACATAGAAATCCCTCTAGGGACCTAGAAATCCCTCTAGGGACATAGAAATCCCTCTAGGGACATAGAAATCCCTCTAGGGACATAGAAATCTATCCCTCTAGGGACATAGAAATCCCTCTAGGGACCTAGAAATCCCTCTAGGGACCTAGAAATCCCTCTAGGGACATTGAAATCCCTCTAGGGACCTAGAAATCCCTCTAGGGACCTAGAAATCCCTCTAGGGACATAGAAATCCCTCTAGGGACCTAGAAATCTCTCTAGGGACATAGAAATCCCTCTAGGGACATAGAAATCTATCCCTCTAGGGACCTAGAAATCCCTCTAGGGACCTAGAAATCCCTCTAGGGACCTAGAAATCCCTCTAGGGACATAGAAATCTCTCTCTCTAGGGACCTAGAAATCCCTCTAGGGACATAGAAATCTCTCTCTCTAGGGACCTAGAAATCCCTCTAGGGACCTAGAAATCCCTCTAGCGACATAGAAATCCCTCTAGCGACATAGAAATCCCTCTAGGGACATAGAAATCCCTCTAGGGACATAGAAATCCCTATAGGGACATAGAAATCCCTCTAGGGACATAGAAATCTATCCCTCTAGGGACATAGAAATCCCTCTAGGGACATAGAAATCCCTCTAGGGACATTGAAATCCCTCTAGGGACATAGAAATCCCTCTAGGGACCTAGAAATCTATCCCTCTAGGGACCTAGAAATCCCTCTAGGGACATTGAAATCCCTCTAGGGACCTAGAAATCTCTCTAGTGACATAGAAATCCCTCTAGGGACATAGAAATCTATCCCTCTAGGGACCTAGAAATCCCTCTAGGGACCTAGAAATCCCTCTAGGGACATAGAAATCCCTCTAGCGACATAGAAATCCCTCTAGGGACATAGAAATCTATCCCTCTAGGGACATAGAAATCCCTCTAGGGACCTAGAAATCCCTCTAGGGACATTGAAATCCCTCTAGGGACCTAGAAATCTCTCTAGGGACATAGAAATCTCTCTAGGGACATAGAAATCCCTCTAGGGACATAGAAATCTATCCCTCTAGGGACCTAGAAATCCCTCTAGGGACCTAGAAATCCCTCTAGGGACCTAGAAATCCCTCTAGGGACCTAGAAATCCCTCTAGGGACCTAGAAATCTCTCTAGGGACCTAGAAATCCCTCTAGGGACCTAGAAATCCCTCTAGGGACATAGAAATCTCTCTCTCTAGGGACCTAGAAATCAATCTAGGGACCTAGAAATCCCTCTAGGGACCTAGAAATCTCTCTAGGGACATAGAAATCCCTCTAGGGACATAGAAATCTATCCCTCTAGGGACCTAGAAATCCCTCTAGGGACCTAGAAATCCCTCTAGGGACCTAGAAATCTCTCTAGGGACCTAGAAATCCCTCTAGGGACCTAGAAATCCCTCTAGGGACATAGAAATCTCTCTCTCTAGGGACCTAGAAATCAATCTAGGGACCTAGAAATCCCTCTAGGGACCTAGAAATCTCTCTAGGGACATAGAAATCTATCCCTCTAGGGACATAGAAATCCCTCTAGGGACCTAGAAATCCCTCTAGGGACATTGAAATCCCTCTAGGGACCTAGAAATCTCTCTAGGGACATAGAAATCTCTCTAGGGACATAGAAATCCCTCTAGGGACATAGAAATCTATCCCTCTAGGGACCTAGAAATCCCTCTAGGGACCTAGAAATCCCTCTAGGGACCTAGAAATCCCTCTAGGGACCTAGAAATCCCTCTAGGGACCTAGAAATCTCTCTAGGGACCTAGAAATCCCTCTAGGGACCTAGAAATCCCTCTAGGGACATAGAAATCTCTCTCTCTAGGGACCTAGAAATCAATCTAGGGACCTAGAAATCCCTCTAGGGACCTAGAAATCTCTCTAGGGACATAGAAATCCCTCTAGGGACATAGAAATCTATCCCTCTAGGGACCTAGAAATCCCTCTAGGGACCTAGAAATCCCTCTAGGGACCTAGAAATCTCTCTAGGGACCTAGAAATCCCTCTAGGGACCTAGAAATCCCTCTAGGGACATAGAAATCTCTCTCTCTAGGGACCTAGAAATCAATCTAGGGACCTAGAAATCCCTCTAGGGACCTAGAAATCTCTCTAGGGACATAGAAATCCCTCTAGGGACATAGAAATCTATCCCTCTAGGGACCTAGAAATCCCTCTAGGGACCTAGAAATCCCTCTAGGGACCTAGAAATCCCTCTAGGGACATAGAAATCTATCCCTCTAGGGACCTAGAAATCCCTCTAGGGACCTAGAAATCCCTCTAGGGACATAGAAATCCCTCTAGCGACATAGAAATCCCTCTAGGGACATAGAAATCTATCCCTCTAGGGACATAGAAATCCCTCTAGGGACCTAGAAATCCCTCTAGGGACATTGAAATCCCTCTAGGGACCTAGAAATCTCTCTAGGGACATAGAAATCTCTCTAGGGACATAGAAATCCCTCTAGGGACATAGAAATCTATCCCTCTAGGGACCTAGAAATCCCTCTAGGGACCTAGAAATCCCTCTAGGGACCTAGAAATCCCTCTAGGGACCTAGAAATCCCTCTAGGGACCTAGAAATCTCTCTAGGGACCTAGAAATCCCTCTAGGGACCTAGAAATCCCTCTAGGGACATAGAAATCTCTCTCTCTAGGGACCTAGAAATCAATCTAGGGACCTAGAAATCCCTCTAGGGACCTAGAAATCTCTCTAGGGACATAGAAATCCCTCTAGGGACATAGAAATCTATCCCTCTAGGGACCTAGAAATCCCTCTAGGGACCTAGAAATCCCTCTAGGGACCTAGAAATCCCTCTAGGGACATAGAAATCTCTCCCTCTAGGGACCTAGAAATCCCTCTAGGGACATTGAAATCCCTCTAGGGACCTAGAAATCCCTCTAGGGACATTGAAATCCCTCTAGGGACCTAGAAATCTATCCCTCTAGGGACCTAGAAATCCCTCTAGGGACATTGAAATCCCTCTAGGGACCTAGAAATCTATCCCTCTAGGGACCTAGAAATCCCTCTAGCGACATAGAAATCCCTCTAGCGACATAGAAATCCCTCTAGGGACATAGAAATCTATCGCTCTAGAGACATAGAAATCCCTCTAGGGACCTAGAAATCCCTCTAGGGACATAGAAATCTATCCCTCTAGGGACCTAGAAATCCCTCTAGGGACATAGAAATCCCTCTATGGACATAGAAATCCCTCTAGGGACATATAAATCTATCCCTCTAGGGACATAGAAATCCCTCTAGGGACCTAGAAATCCCTCTAGGGACATAGAAATCCCTCTAGGGACATAGAAATCCCTCTAGGGACATAGAAATCTATCCCTCTAGGGACATAGAAATCCCTCTAGGGACCTAGAAATCCCTCTAGGGACCTAGAAATCCCTCTAGGGACATAGAAATCCCTCTAGGGACCTAGAAATCTCTCTAGGGACATAGAAATCCCTCTAGGGACATAGAAATCTATCCCTCTAGGGACCTAGAAATCCCTCTAGGGACCTAGAAATCCCTCTAGGGACCTAGAAATCCCTCTAGGGACATAGAAATCTCTCTCTCTAGGGACCTAGAAATCCCTCTAGGGACATAGAAATCTCTCTCTCTAGGGACCTAGAAATCTCTCTAGGGACCTAGAAATCCCTCTAGGGACATAGAAATCTATCCCTCTAGGGACCTAGAAATCCCTCTAGGGACATAGAAATCCCTCTAGGGACATAGAAATCCCTCTAGGGAAATAGAAATCTATCCCTCTAGGGACATAGAAATCCCTCTAGGGACCTAGAAATCCCTCTAGGGACCTAGAAATCCCTCTAGGGACATTGAAATCCCTCTAGGGACCTAGAAATCCCTCTAGGGACCTAGAAATCCCTCTAGGGACATAGAAATCCCTCTAGGGACCTAGAAATCTCTCTAGGGACATAGAAATCCCTCTAGGGACATAGAAATCTATCCCTCTAGGGACCTAGAAATCCCTCTAGGGACCTAGAAATCCCTCTAGGGACCTAGAAATCCCTCTAGGGACATAGAAATCTCTCTCTCTAGGGACCTAGAAATCCCTCTAGGGACATAGAAATCTCTCTCTCTAGGGACCTAGAAATCCCTCTAGGGACCTAGAAATCCCTCTAGCGACATAGAAATCCCTCTAGCGACATAGAAATCCCTCTAGGGACATAGAAATCCCTCTAGGGACATAGAAATCCCTATAGGGACATAGAAATCCCTCTAGGGACATAGAAATCTATCCCTCTAGGGACATAGAAATCCCTCTAGGGACATAGAAATCCCTCTAGGGACATTGAAATCCCTCTAGGGACATAGAAATCCCTCAAGGGACCTAGAAATCTATCCCTCTAGGGACCTAGAAATCCCTCTAGGGACATTGAAATCCCTCTAGGGACCTAGAAATCTCTCTAGTGACATAGAAATCCCTCTAGGGACATAGAAATCTATCCCTCTAGGGACCTAGAAATCCCTCTAGGGACCTAGAAATCCCTCTAGGGACATAGAAATCCCTCTAGCGACATAGAAATCCCTCTAGGGACATAGAAATCTATCCCTCTAGGGACATAGAAATCCCTCTAGGGACCTAGAAATCCCTCTAGGGACATTGAAATCTATCCCTCTAGGGACCTAGAAATCCCTCTAGGGACATTGAAATCCCTCTAGGGACCTAGAAATCTCTCTAGGGACATAGAAATCTCTCTAGGGACATAGAAATCCCTCTAGGGACATAGAAATCTATCCCTCTAGGGACCTAGAAATCCCTCTAGGGACCTAGAAATCCCTCTAGGGACCTAGAAATTCCTCTAGGGACCTAGAAATCCCTCTAGGGACCTAGAAATCCCTCTAGGGACATAGAAATCTCTCTCTCTAGGGACCTAGAAATCCCTCTAGGGACATAGAAATCCCTCTAGGGACCTAGAAATCTATCCCTCTAGGGACCTAGAAATCCCTCTAGGGATATTGAAATCCCTCTAGGGACCTAGAAATCCCTCTAGGGACATAGAAATCTATCCCTCTAGGGACCTAGAAATCTCTCTAGGGACATAGAAATCCCTCTAGGGACATAGAAATCTATCCCTCTAGGGACCTAGAAATCCCTCTAGGGACCTAGAAATCCCTCTAGGGACCTAGAAATCCCTCTAGGGACATTGAAATCCCTCTAGGGACCTAGAAATCTATCCCTCTAGGGACCTAGAAATCCCTCTAGCGACATAGAAATCCCTCTAGCGACATAGAAATCCCTCTAGGGACATAGAAATCTATCGCTCTAGGGACATAGAAATCCCTCTAGGGACCTAGAAATCCCTCTAGGGACATAGAAATCTATCCCTCTAGGGACCTAGAAATCCCTCTAGGGACATAGAAATCCCTCTATGGACATAGAAATCCCTCTAGGGACATATAAATCTATCCCTCTAGGGACATAGAAATCCCTCTAGGGACCTAGAAATCCCTCTAGGGACATAGAAATCCCTCTAGGGACATAGAAATCCCTCTAGGGACATAGAAATCTATCCCTCTAGGGACATAGAAATCCCTCTAGGGACCTAGAAATCCCTCTAGGGACCTAGAAATCCCTCTAGGGACATAGAAATCCCTCTAGGGACCTAGAAATCTCTCTAGGGACATAGAAATCCCTCTAGGGACATAGAAATCTATCCCTCTAGGGACCTAGAAATCCCTCTAGGGACCTAGAAATCCCTCTAGGGACCTAGAAATCCCTCTAGGGACATAGAAATCTCTCTCTCTAGGGACCTAGAAATCCCTCTAGGGACATAGAAATCTCTCTCTCTAGGGACCTAGAAATCTCTCTAGGGACCTAGAAATCCCTCTAGGGACATAGAAATCTATCCCTCTAGGGACCTAGAAATCCCTCTAGGGACATAGAAATCCCTCTAGGGACATAGAAATCCCTCTAGGGAAATAGAAATCTATCCCTCTAGGGACATAGAAATCCCTCTAGGGACCTAGAAATCCCTCTAGGGACCTAGAAATCCCTCTAGGGACATTGAAATCCCTCTAGGGACCTAGAAATCCCTCTAGGGACCTAGAAATCCCTCTAGGGACATAGAAATCCCTCTAGGGACCTAGAAATCTCTCTAGGGACATAGAAATCTCTCTAGGGACATAGAAATCTATCCCTCTAGGGACCTAGAAATCCCTCTAGGGACCTAGAAATCCCTCTAGGGACCTAGAAATCCCTCTAGGGACATAGAAATCTCTCTCTCTAGGGACCTAGAAATCCCTCTAGGGACATAGAAATCTCTCTCTCTAGGGACCTAGAAATCCCTCTAGGGACCTAGAAATCCCTCTAGCGACATAGAAATCCCTCTAGCGACATAGAAATCCCTCTAGGGACATAGAAATCCCTCTAGGGACATAGAAATCCCTATAGGGACATAGAAATCCCTCTAGGGACATAGAAATCTATCCCTCTAGGGACATAGAAATCCCTCTAGGGACATAGAAATCCCTCTAGGGACATTGAAATCCCTCTAGGGACATAGAAATCCCTCTAGGGACCTAGAAATCTATCCCTCTAGGGACCTAGAAATCCCTCTAGGGACATTGAAATCCCTCTAGGGACCTAGAAATCTCTCTAGTGACATAGAAATCCCTCTAGGGACATAGAAATCTATCCCTCTAGGGACCTAGAAATCCCTCTAGGGACCTAGAAATCCCTCTAGGGACATAGAAATCCCTCTAGCGACATAGAAATCCCTCTAGGGACATAGAAATCTATCCCTCTAGGGACATAGAAATCCCTCTAGGGACCTAGAAATCCCTCTAGGGACATTGAAATCTATCCCTCTAGGGACCTAGAAATCCCTCTAGGGACATTGAAATCCCTCTAGGGACCTAGAAATCTCTCTAGGGACCTAGAAATCCCTCTAGGGACCTAGAAATCCCTCTAGGGACATAGAAATCTCTCTCTCTAGGGACCTAGAAATCCCTCTAGGGACATAGAAATCTCTCTCTCTAGGGACCTAGAAATCCCTCTAGGGACCTAGAAATCCCTCTAGGGACATAGAAATCTATCCCTCTAGGGACCTAGAAATCCCTCTAGGGACATAGAAATCCCTCTAGGGACATAGAAATCCCTCTAGGGAAATAGAAATCTATCCCTCTAGGGACATAGAAATCCCTCTAGGGACCTAGAAATCCCTCTAGGGACCTAGAAATCCCTCTAGGGACATTGAAATCCCTCTAGGGACCTAGAAATCCCTCTAGGGACCTAGAAATCCCTCTAGGGACATAGAAATCCCTCTAGGGACCTAGAAATCTCTCTAGGGACATAGAAATCTCTCTAGGGACATAGAAATCTATCCCTCTAGGGACCTAGAAATCCCTCTAGGGACCTAGAAATCCCTCTAGGGACCTAGAAATCCCTCTAGGGACATAGAAATCTCTCTCTCTAGGGACCTAGAAATCCCTCTAGGGACATAGAAATCTCTCTCTCTAGGGACCTAGAAATCCCTCTAGGGACCTAGAAATCCCTCTAGCGACATAGAAATCCCTCTAGCGACATAGAAATCCCTCTAGGGACATAGAAATCCCTCTAGGGACATAGAAATCCCTATAGGGACATAGAAATCCCTCTAGGGACATAGAAATCTATCCCTCTAGGGACATAGAAATCCCTCTAGGGACATAGAAATCCCTCTAGGGACATTGAAATCCCTCTAGGGACATAGAAATCCCTCTAGGGACCTAGAAATCTATCCCTCTAGGGACCTAGAAATCCCTCTAGGGACATTGAAATCCCTCTAGGGACCTAGAAATCTCTCTAGTGACATAGAAATCCCTCTAGGGACATAGAAATCTATCCCTCTAGGGACCTAGAAATCCCTCTAGGGACCTAGAAATCCCTCTAGGGACATAGAAATCCCTCTAGCGACATAGAAATCCCTCTAGGGACATAGAAATCTATCCCTCTAGGGACATAGAAATCCCTCTAGGGACCTAGAAATCCCTCTAGGGACATTGAAATCTATCCCTCTAGGGACCTAGAAATCCCTCTAGGGACATTGAAATCCCTCTAGGGACCTAGAAATCTCTCTAGGGACATAGAAATCTCTCTAGGGACATAGAAATCCCTCTAGGGACATAGAAATCTATCCCTCTAGGGACCTAGAAATCCCTCTAGGGACCTAGAAATCCCTCTAGGGACCTAGAAATCCCTCTAGGGACCTAGAAATTCCTCAAGGGACCTAGAAATCCCTCTAGGGACCTAGAAATCCCTCTAGGGACCTAGAAATCCCTCTAGGGACATAGAAATCTCTCTCTCTAGGGACCTAGAAATCAATCTAGGGACCTAGAAATCCCTCTAGGGACCTAGAAATCTCTCTAGGGACATAGAAATCCCTCTAGGGACATAGAAATCTATCCCTCTAGGGACCTAGAAATCCCTCTAGGGACCTAGAAATCCCTCTAGGGACCTAGAAATCCCTCTAGGGACATAGAAATCTCTCTCTCTAGGGACCTAGAAATCCCTCTAGGGACATAGAAATCCCTCTAGGGACCTAGAAATCTATCCCTCTAGGGACCTAGAAATCCCTCTAGGGATATTGAAATCCCTCTAGGGACCTAGAAATCCCTCTAGGGACATAGAAATCTATCCCTCTAGGGACATAGAAATCCCTCTAGGGACCTAGAAATCCCTCTAGGGACATTGAAATCTATCCCTCTAGGGACCTAGAAATCCCTCTAGTGACATAGAAATCCCTCTAGGGACATAGAAATCTATCCCTCTAGGGACCTAGAAATCCCTCTAGGGACCTAGAAATCCCTCTAGGGACATAGAAATCCCTCTAGCGACATAGAAATCCCTCTAGGGACATAGAAATCTATCCCTCTAGGGACATAGAAATCCCTCTAGGGACCTAGAAATCCCTCTAGGGACATTGAAATCTATCCCTCTAGGGACCTAGAAATCCCTCTAGGGACATTGAAATCCCTCTAGGGACCTAGAAATCTCTCTAGGGACATAGAAATCTCTCTAGGGACATAGAAATCCCTCTAGGGACATAGAAATCTATCCCTCTAGGGACCTAGAAATCCCTCTAGGGACCTAGAAATCCCTCTAGGGACCTAGAAATCCCTCTAGGGACCTAGAAATTCCTCTAGGGACCTAGAAATCCCTCTAGGGACCTAGAAATCCCTCTAGGGACATAGAAATCTCTCTCTCTAGGGACCTAGAAATCCCTCTAGGGACATAGAAATCCCTCTAGGGACCTAGAAATCTATCCCTCTAGGGACCTAGAAATCCCTCTAGGGATATTGAAATCCCTCTAGGGACCTAGAAATCCCTCTAGGGACATAGAAATCTATCCCTCTAGGGACCTAGAAATCTCTCTAGGGACATAGAAATCCCTCTAGGGACATAGAAATCTATCCCTCTAGGGACCTAGAAATCCCTCTAGGGACCTAGAAATCCCTCTAGGGACCTAGAAATCCCTCTAGGGACATTGAAATCCCTCTAGGGACCTAGAAATCTATCCCTCTAGGGACCTAGAAATCCCTCTAGCGACATAGAAATCCCTCTAGCGACATAGAAATCCCTCTAGGGACATAGAAATCTATCGCTCTAGGGACATAGAAATCCCTCTAGGGACCTAGAAATCCCTCTAGGGACATAGAAATCTATCCCTCTAGGGACCTAGAAATCCCTCTAGGGACATAGAAATCCCTCTATGGACATAGAAATCCCTCTAGGGACATATAAATCTATCCCTCTAGGGACATAGAAATCCCTCTAGGGACCTAGAAATCCCTCTAGGGACATAGAAATCCCTCTAGGGACATAGAAATCCCTCTAGGGACATAGAAATCTATCCCTCTAGGGACATAGAAATCCCTCTAGGGACCTAGAAATCCCTCTAGGGACCTAGAAATCCCTCTAGGGACATAGAAATCCCTCTAGGGACCTAGAAATCTCTCTAGGGACATAGAAATCCCTCTAGGGACATAGAAATCTATCCCTCTAGGGACCTAGAAATCCCTCTAGGGACCTAGAAATCCCTCTAGGGACCTAGAAATCCCTCTAGGGACATAGAAATCTCTCTCTCTAGGGACCTAGAAATCCCTCTAGGGACATAGAAATCTCTCTCTCTAGGGACCTAGAAATCTCTCTAGGGACCTAGAAATCCCTCTAGGGACATAGAAATCTATCCCTCTAGGGACCTAGAAATCCCTCTAGGGACATAGAAATCCCTCTAGGGACATAGAAATCCCTCTAGGGAAATAGAAATCTATCCCTCTAGGGACATAGAAATCCCTCTAGGGACCTAGAAATCCCTCTAGGGACCTAGAAATCCCTCTAGGGACATTGAAATCCCTCTAGGGACCTAGAAATCCCTCTAGGGACCTAGAAATCCCTCTAGGGACATAGAAATCCCTCTAGGGACCTAGAAATCTCTCTAGGGACATAGAAATCTCTCTAGGGACATAGAAATCTATCCCTCTAGGGACCTAGAAATCCCTCTAGGGACCTAGAAATCCCTCTAGGGACCTAGAAATCCCTCTAGGGACATAGAAATCTCTCTCTCTAGGGACCTAGAAATCCCTCTAGGGACATAGAAATCTCTCTCTCTAGGGACCTAGAAATCCCTCTAGGGACCTAGAAATCCCTCTAGCGACATAGAAATCCCTCTAGCGACATAGAAATCCCTCTAGGGACATAGAAATCCCTCTAGGGACATAGAAATCCCTATAGGGACATAGAAATCCCTCTAGGGACATAGAAATCTATCCCTCTAGGGACATAGAAATCCCTCTAGGGACATAGAAATCCCTCTAGGGACATTGAAATCCCTCTAGGGACATAGAAATCCCTCTAGGGACCTAGAAATCTATCCCTCTAGGGACCTAGAAATCCCTCTAGGGACATTGAAATCCCTCTAGGGACCTAGAAATCTCTCTAGTGACATAGAAATCCCTCTAGGGACATAGAAATCTATCCCTCTAGGGACCTAGAAATCCCTCTAGGGACCTAGAAATCCCTCTAGGGACATAGAAATCCCTCTAGCGACATAGAAATCCCTCTAGGGACATAGAAATCTATCCCTCTAGGGACATAGAAATCCCTCTAGGGACCTAGAAATCCCTCTAGGGACATTGAAATCTATCCCTCTAGGGACCTAGAAATCCCTCTAGGGACATTGAAATCCCTCTAGGGACCTAGAAATCTCTCTAGGGACATAGAAATCTCTCTAGGGACATAGAAATCCCTCTAGGGACATAGAAATCTATCCCTCTAGGGACCTAGAAATCCCTCTAGGGACCTAGAAATCCCTCTAGGGACCTAGAAATCCCTCTAGGGACCTAGAAATTCCTCTAGGGACCTAGAAATCCCTCTAGGGACCTAGAAATCCCTCTAGGGACCTAGAAATCCCTCTAGGGACATAGAAATCTCTCTCTCTAGGGACCTAGAAATCAATCTAGGGACCTAGAAATCCCTCTAGGGACCTAGAAATCTCTCTAGGGACATAGAAATCCCTCTAGGGACATAGAAATCTATCCCTCTAGGGACCTAGAAATCCCTCTAGGGACCTAGAAATCCCTCTAGGGACCTAGAAATCCCTCTAGGGACATAGAAATCTCTCCCTCTATGGACATAGAAATCCCTCTAGGGACATATAAATCTATCCCTCTAGGGACATAGAAATCCCTCTAGGGACCTAGAAATCCCTCTAGGGACATAGAAATCCCTCTAGGGACATAGAAATCCCTCTAGGGACATAGAAATCTATCCCTCTAGGGACATAGAAATCCCTCTAGGGACCTAGAAATCCCTCTAGGGACCTAGAAATCCCTCTAGGGACATAGAAATCCCTCTAGGGACCTAGAAATCTCTCTAGGGACATAGAAATCCCTCTAGGGACATAGAAATCTATCCCTCTAGGGACCTAGAAATCCCTCTAGGGACCTAGAAATCCCTCTAGGGACCTAGAAATCCCTCTAGGGACATAGAAATCTCTCTCTCTAGGGACCTAGAAATCCCTCTAGGGACATAGAAATCTCTCTCTCTAGGGACCTAGAAATCCCTCTAGGGACCTAGAAATCCCTCTAGGGACATAGAAATCTATCCCTCTAGGGACCTAGAAATCCCTCTAGGGACATAGAAATCCCTCTAGGGACATAGAAATCCCTCTAGGGAAATAGAAATCTATCCCTCTAGGGACATAGAAATCCCTCTAGGGACCTAGAAATCCCTCTAGGGACCTAGAAATCCCTCTAGGGACATTGAAATCCCTCTAGGGACCTAGAAATCCCTCTAGGGACCTAGAAATCCCTCTAGGGACATAGAAATCCCTCTAGGGACCTAGAAATCTCTCTAGGGACATAGAAATCTCTCTAGGGACATAGAAATCTATCCCTCTAGGGACCTAGAAATCCCTCTAGGGACCTAGAAATCCCTCTAGGGACCTAGAAATCCCTCTAGGGACATAGAAATCTCTCTCTCTAGGGACCTAGAAATCCCTCTAGGGACATAGAAATCTCTCTCTCTAGGGACCTAGAAATCCCTCTAGGGACCTAGAAATCCCTCTAGCGACATAGAAATCCCTCTAGCGACATAGAAATCCCTCTAGGGACATAGAAATCCCTCTAGGGACATAGAAATCCCTATAGGGACATAGAAATCCCTCTAGGGACATAGAAATCTATCCCTCTAGGGACATAGAAATCCCTCTAGGGACATAGAAATCCCTCTAGGGACATTGAAATCCCTCTAGGGACATAGAAATCCCTCTAGGGACCTAGAAATCTATCCCTCTAGGGACCTAGAAATCCCTCTAGGGACATTGAAATCCCTCTAGGGACCTAGAAATCTCTCTAGTGACATAGAAATCCCTCTAGGGACATAGAAATCTATCCCTCTAGGGACCTAGAAATCCCTCTAGGGACCTAGAAATCCCTCTAGGGACATAGAAATCCCTCTAGCGACATAGAAATCCCTCTAGGGACATAGAAATCTATCCCTCTAGGGACATAGAAATCCCTCTAGGGACCTAGAAATCCCTCTAGGGACATTGAAATCTATCCCTCTAGGGACCTAGAAATCCCTCTAGGGACATTGAAATCCCTCTAGGGACCTAGAAATCTCTCTAGGGACATAGAAATCTCTCTAGGGACATAGAAATCCCTCTAGGGACATAGAAATCTATCCCTCTAGGGACCTAGAAATCCCTCTAGGGACCTAGAAATCCCTCTAGGGACCTAGAAATCCCTCTAGGGACCTAGAAATTCCTCAAGGGACCTAGAAATCCCTCTAGGGACCTAGAAATCCCTCTAGGGACCTAGAAATCCCTCTAGGGACATAGAAATCTCTCTCTCTAGGGACCTAGAAATCAATCTAGGGACCTAGAAATCCCTCTAGGGACCTAGAAATCTCTCTAGGGACATAGAAATCCCTCTAGGGACATAGAAATCTATCCCTCTAGGGACCTAGAAATCCCTCTAGGGACCTAGAAATCCCTCTAGGGACCTAGAAATCCCTCTAGGGACATAGAAATCTCTCTCTCTAGGGACCTAGAAATCCCTCTAGGGACATAGAAATCCCTCTAGGGACCTAGAAATCTATCCCTCTAGGGACCTAGAAATCCCTCTAGGGATATTGAAATCCCTCTAGGGACCTAGAAATCCCTCTAGGGACATAGAAATCTATCCCTCTAGGGACATAGAAATCCCTCTAGGGACCTAGAAATCCCTCTAGGGACATTGAAATCTATCCCTCTAGGGACCTAGAAATCCCTCTAGGGACATTGAAATCCCTCTAGGGACCTAGAAATCTCTCTAGGGACATAGAAATCTCTCTAGGGACATAGAAATCCCTCTAGGGACATAGAAATCTATCCCTCTAGGGACCTAGAAATCCCTCTAGGGACCTAGAAATCCCTCTAGGGACATTGAAATCCCTCTAGGGACCTAGAAATCCCTCTAGGGACATTGAAATCCCTCTAGGGACCTAGAAATCTATCCCTCTAGGGACCTAGAAATCCCTCTAGCGACATAGAAATCCCTCTAGCGACATAGAAATCCCTCTAGGGACATAGAAATCTATCGCTCTAGGGACATAGAAATCCCTCTAGGGACCTAGAAATCCCTCTAGGGACATAGAAATCTATCCCTCTAGGGACCTAGAAATCCCTCTAGGGACATAGAAATCCCTCTATGGACATAGAAATCTCTCTCTCTAGGGACCTAGAAATCCCTCTAGGGACATAGAAATCCCTCTAGGGACCTAGAAATCTATCCCTCTAGGGACCTAGAAATCCCTCTAGGGATATTGAAATCCCTCTAGGGACCTAGAAATCCCTCTAGGGACATAGAAATCTATCCCTCTAGGGACATAGAAATCCCTCTAGGGACCTAGAAATCCCTCTAGGGACATTGAAATCTATCCCTCTAGGGACCTAGAAATCCCTCTAGGGACATTGAAATCCCTCTAGGGACCTAGAAATCTCTCTAGGGACATAGAAATCTCTCTAGGGACATAGAAATCCCTCTAGGGACATAGAAATCTATCCCTCTAGGGACCTAGAAATCCCTCTAGGGACCTAGAAATCCCTCTAGGGACATTGAAATCCCTCTAGGGACCTAGAAATCCCTCTAGGGACATTGAAATCCCTCTAGGGACCTAGAAATCTATCCCTCTAGGGACCTAGAAATCCCTCTAGCGACATAGAAATCCCTCTAGCGACATAGAAATCCCTCTAGGGACATAGAAATCTATCGCTCTAGGGACATAGAAATCCCTCTAGGGACCTAGAAATCCCTCTAGGGACATAGAAATCTATCCCTCTAGGGACCTAGAAATCCCTCTAGGGACATAGAAATCCCTCTATGGACATAGAAATCCCTCTAGGGACATATAAATCTATCCCTCTAGGGACATAGAAATCCCTGTAGGGACCTAGAAATCCCTCTAGGGACATAGAAATCCCTCTAGGGACATAGAAATCCCTCTAGGGACATAGAAATCTATCCCTCTAGGGACATAGAAATCCCTCTAGGGACCTAGAAATCCCTCTAGGGACCTAGAAATCCCTCTAGGGACATTGAAATCCCTCTAGGGACCTAGAAATCCCTCTAGGGACATAGAAATCCCTCTAGGGACATTGAAATCCCTCTAGGGACATAGAAATCCCTCTAGGGACCTAGAAATCTATCCCTCTAGGGACCTAGAAATCCCTCTAGGGACATTGAAATCCCTCTAGGGACCTAGAAATCTCTCTAGTGACATAGAAATCCCTCTAGGGACATAGAAATCTATCCCTCTAGGGACCTAGAAATCCCTCTAGGGACCTAGAAATCCCTCTAGGGACATAGAAATCCCTCTAGCGACATAGAAATCCCTCTAGGGACATAGAAATCTATCCCTCTAGGGACATAGAAATCCCTCTAGGGACCTAGAAATCCCTCTAGGGACATTGAAATCTATCCCTCTAGGGACCTAGAAATCCCTCTAGGGACATTGAAATCCCTCTAGGGACCTAGAAATCTCTCTAGGGACATAGAAATCTCTCTAGGGACATAGAAATCCCTCTAGGGACATAGAAATCTATCCCTCTAGGGACCTAGAAATCCCTCTAGGGACCTAGAAATCCCTCTAGGGACCTAGAAATCCCTCTAGGGACCTAGAAATTCCTCTAGGGACCTAGAAATCCCTCTAGGGACCTAGAAATCCCTCTAGGGACCTAGAAATCCCTCTAGGGACATAGAAATCTCTCTCTCTAGGGACCTAGAAATCAATCTAGGGACATAGAAATCTATCCCTCTAGGGACATAGAAATCCCTCTAGGGACATAGAAATCCCTCTAGGGACATAGAAATCCCTCTAGGGACCTAGAAATCCCTCTAGGGACCTAGAAATCCCTCTAGGGACCTAGAAATCCCTCTAGAGACATAGAAATCTCTCTCTCTAGGGACCTAGAAATCCCTCTAGGGACATAGAAATCCCTCTAGGGACATAGAAATCTATCCCTCTAGGGACATAGAAATCCCTCTAGGGACATAGAAATCCCTCTAGGGACATAGAAATCCCTCTAGGGACCTAGAAATCTATCCCTCTAGGGACCTAGAAATCCCTCTAGGGACATTGAAATCCCTCTAGGGACCTAGAAATCCCTCTAGGGACATTGAAATCCCTCTAGGGACCTAGAAATCTATCCCTCTAGGGACCTAGAAATCCCTCTAGCGACATAGAAATCCCTCTAGCGACATAGAAATCCCTCTAGGGACATAGAAATCTATCGCTCTAGGGACATAGAAATCCCTCTAGGGACCTAGAAATCCCTCTAGGGACATAGAAATCTATCCCTCTAGGGACCTAGAAATCCCTCTAGGGACATAGAAATCCCTCTATGGACATAGAAATCCCTCTAGGGACATATAAATCTATCCCTCTAGGGACATAGAAATCCCTCTAGGGACCTAGAAATCCCTCTAGGGACATAGAAATCCCTCTAGGGACATAGAAATCCCTCTAGGGACATAGAAATCTATCCCTCTAGGGACATAGAAATCCCTCTAGGGACCTAGAAATCCCTCTAGGGACCTAGAAATCCCTCTAGGGACATTGAAATCCCTCTAGGGACCTAGAAATCCCTCTAGGGACCTAGAAATCCCTCTAGGGACATAGAAATCCCTCTAGGGACCTAGAAATCTCTCTAGGGACATAGAAATCCCTCTAGGGACCTAGAAATCTATCCCTCTAGGGACCTAGAAATCCCTCTAGGGACATAGAAATCCCTTTAGGGACCTAGAAATCTATGCCTCTAGGGACCTAGAAATCCCTCTAGGGACATTGAAATCCCTCTAGGGACCTAGAAATCCCTCTAGGGACATTGAAATCCCTCTAGGGACCTAGAAATCTATCCCTCTAGGGACCTAGAAATCCCTCTAGGGACCTAGAAATCCCTCTAGGGACATAGAAATCCCTCTAGGGACATAGAAATCCCTCTAGGGACATAGAAATCTATCCCTCTAGGGACATAGAAATCCCTCTAGGGACATAGAAATCCCTCTAGGGACCTAGAAATCTATCCCTCTAGGGACCTAGAAATCCCTCTAGGGACATTGAAATCCCTCTAGGGACCTAGAAATCTCTCTAGTGACATAGAAATCCCTCTAGGGACATAGAAATCTATCCCTCTAGGGACCTAGAAATCCCTCTAGGGACCTAGAAATCCCTCTAGGGACATAGAAATCCCTCTAGCGACATAGAAATCCCTCTAGGGACATAGAAATCTATCCCTCTAGGGACATAGAAATCCCTCTAGGGACCTAGAAATCCCTCTAGGGACATTGAAATCTATCCCTCTAGGGACCTAGAAATCCCTCTAGGGACATTGAAATCCCTTTAGGGACCTAGAAATCTCTCTAGGGACATAGAAATCTCTCTAGGGACATAGAAATCCCTCTAGGGACATAGAAATCTATCCCTCTAGGGACCTAGAAATCCCTCTAGGGACCTAGAAATCCCTCTAGGGACCTAGAAATCCCTCTAGGGACCTAGAAATCCCTCTAGGGACATAGAAATCCCTCTAGGGACATAGAAATCCCTCTAGGGACCTAGAAATCTATCCCTCTAGGGACCTAGAAATCCCTCTAGGGACATAGAAATCCCTCTAGGGACCTAGAAATCTATCCCTCTAGGGACCTAGAAATCCCTCTAGGGACATTGAAATCCCTCTAGGGACCTAGAAATCCCTCTAGGGACATTGAAATCCCTCTAGGGACCTAGAAATCTATCCCTCTAGGGACCTAGAAATCCCTCTAGGGACCTAGAAATCCCTCTAGGGACATAGAAATCCCTCTAGGGACATAGAAATCCCTCTAGGGACATAGAAATCTATCCCTCTAGGGACCTAGAAATCCCTCTAGGGACATTGAAATCCCTCTAGGGACCTAGAAATCTCTCTAGTGACCTAGAAATCCCTCTAGGGACATAGAAATCCCTCTAGCGACATAGAAATCCCTCTAGGGACATAGAAATCTATCCCTCTAGGGACATAGAAATCCCTCTAGGGACCTAGAAATCCCTCTAGGGACATTGAAATCTATCCCTCTAGGGACCTAGAAATCCCTCTAGGGACATTGAAATCCCTCTAGGGACCTAGAAATCTCTCTAGGGACATAGAAATCTCTCTAGGGACATAGAAATCCCTCTAGGGACATAGAAATCTATCCCTCTAGGGACCTAGAAATCCCTCTAGGGACCTAGAAATCCCTCTAGGGACCTAGAAATCCCTCTAGGGACCTAGAAATCCCTCTAGGGACCTAGAAATCCCTCTAGGGACATAGAAATCTCTCTCTCTAGGGACCTAGAAATCAATCTAGGGACCTAGAAATCCCTCTAGGGACCTAGAAATCTCTCTAGGGACATAGAAATCCCTCTAGGGACATAGAAATCTATCCCTCTAGGGACCTAGAAATCCCTCTAGGGACCTAGAAATCCCTCTAGGGACCTAGAAATCCCTCTAGGGACATAGAAATCTCTCTCTCTAGGGACCTAGAAATCCCTCTAGGGACATAGAAATCCCTCTAGGGACCTAGAAATCTATCCCTCTAGGGACCTAGAAATCCCTCTAGGGATATTGAAATCCCTCTAGGGACCTAGAAATCTCTCTAGTGACATAGAAATCCCTCTAGGGACATAGAAATCTATCCCTCTAGGGACCTAGAAATCCCTCTAGGGACCTAGAAATCCCTCTAGGGACCTAGAAATCCCTCTAGGGACATTGAAATCTATCCCTCTAGGGGCCTAGAAATCCCTCTAGGGACATTGAAATCCCTCTAGGGACCTAGAAATCTCTCTAGGGACATAGAAATCTCTCTAGGGACATAGAAATCCCTCTAGGGACATAGAAATCTATCCCTCTAGGGACCTAGAAATCCCTCTAGGGACCTAGAAATCCCTCTAGGGACCTAGAAATCCCTCTAGGGACCTAGAAATCCCTCTAGGGACCTAGAAATCCCTCTAGGGACCTAGAAATCCCTCTAGAGACATAGAAATCTCTCTCTCTAGGGACCTAGAAATCCCTCTAGGGACATAGAAATCCCTCTAGGGACATAGAAATCTATCCCTCTAGGGACATAGAAATCCCTCTAGGGACATAGAAATCCCTCTAGGGACATAGAAATCCCTCTAGGGACCTAGAAATCTATCCCTCTAGGGACCTAGAAATCCCTCTAGGGACATTGAAATCCCTCTAGGGACCTAGAAATCCCTCTAGGGACATTGAAATCCCTCTAGGGACCTAGAAATCTATCCCTCTAGGGACCTAGAAATCCCTCTAGCGACATAGAAATCCCTCTAGCGACATAGAAATCCCTCTAGGGACATAGAAATCTATCGCTCTAGGGACATAGAAATCCCTCTAGGGACCTAGAAATCCCTCTAGGGACATAGAAATCTATCCCTCTAGGGACCTAGAAATCCCTCTAGGGACATAGAAATCCCTCTATGGACATAGAAATCCCTCTAGGGACATATAAATCTATCCCTCTAGGGACATAGAAATCCCTCTAGGGACCTAGAAATCCCTCTAGGGACATAGAAATCCCTCTAGGGACATAGAAATCCCTCTAGGGACATAGAAATCTATCCCTCTAGGGACATAGAAATCCCTCTAGGGACCTAGAAATCCCTCTAGGGACCTAGAAATCCCTCTAGGGACATTGAAATCCCTCTAGGGACCTAGAAATCCCTCTAGGGACCTAGAAATCCCTCTAGGGACATAGAAATCCCTCTAGGGACCTAGAAATCTCTCTAGGGACATAGAAATCCCTCTAGGGACATAGAAATCTATCCCTCTAGGGACCTAGAAATCCCTCTAGGGACCTAGAAATCCCTCTAGGGACCTAGAAATCCCTCTAGGGACATAGAAATCTCTCTCTCTAGGGACCTAGAAATCCCTCTAGGGACATAGAAATCTCTCTCTCTAGGGACCTAGAAATCCCTCTAGGGACCTAGAAATCCCTCTAGCGACATAGAAATCCCTCTAGCGACATAGAAATCCCTCTAGGGACATAAAAATCCCTCTAGGGACATAGAAATCCCTATAGGGACATAGAAATCCCTCTAGGGAAATAGAAATCTATCCCTCTAGGGACATAGAAATCCCTCTAGGGACATAGAAATCCCTTTAGGGACATTGAAATCCCTCTAGGGACATAGAAATCCCTCTAGGGACCTAGAAATCTATCCCTCTAGGGACCTAGAAATCCCTCTAGGGACATTGAAATCCCTCTAGGGACCTAGAAATCTCTCTAGTGACATAGAAATCCCTCTAGGGACATAGAAATCTATCCCTCTAGGGACCTAGAAATCCCTCTAGGGACATAGAAATCCCTCTAGCGACATAGAAATCCCTCTAGGGACATAGAAATCTATCCCTCTAGGGACATAGAAATCCCTCTAGGGACCTAGAAATCCCTCTAGGGACATTGAAATCTATCCCTCTAGGGACCTAGAAATCCCTCTAGGGACATTGAAATCCCTCTAGGGACCTAGAAATCTCTCTAGGGACATAGAAATCTCTCTAGGGACATAGAAATCCCTCTAGGGACATAGAAATCTATCCCTCTAGGGACCTAGAAATCCCTCTAGGGACCTAGAAATCCCTCTAGGGACCTAGAAATCCCTGGGGGGACCTAGAAATCCCTCTAGGGACCTAGAAATCCCTCTAGGGACATAGAAATCTCTCTCTCTAGGGACCTAAAAATCCCTCTAGGGACATAGAAATCCCTCTAGGGACATAGAAATCTATCCCTCTAGGGACATAGAAATCCCTCTAGGGACATAGAAATCCCTCTAGGGACATAGAAATCCCTCTAGGGACATAGAAATCCCTCTAGGGACCTAGAAATCTATCCCTCTAGGGACCTAGAAATCCCTCTAGGGACATTAAAATCCCTCTAGGGACCTAGAAATCCCTCTAGGGACATTGAAATCCCTCTAGGGACCTAGAAATCTTTCCCTCTAGGGACCTAGAAATCCCTCTAGGGACATTGAAATCCCTCTAGGGACCTAGAAATCTATCCCTCTAGGGACCTAGAAATCCCTCTAGGGACCTAGAAATCCCTCTAGGGACATAGAAATCTCTCTCTCTAGGGACCTAGAAATCCCTCTAGGGACATAGAAATCTCTCTCTCTAGGGACCTAGAAATCCCTCTAGGGACCTAGAAATCCCTCTAGCGACATAGAAATCCCTCTAGCGACATAGAAATCCCTCTAGGGACATAGAAATCTATCGCTCTAGGGACATAGAAATCCCTCTAGGGACCTAGAAATCCCTCTAGGGACATTGAAATCCCTCTAGGGACCTAGAAATCCCTCTAGGGACATTGAAATCCCTCTAGAGACCTAGAAATCTATCCCTCTAGGGACCTAGAAATCCCTCTAGCGACATAGAAATCCCTCTAGCGACATAGAAATCCCTCTAGGGACATAGAAATCTATCGCTCTAGGGACATCGAAATCCCTCTAGGGACCTAGAAATCCCTCTAGGGACATAGAAATCTATCCCTCTAGGGACCTAGAAATCCCTCTAGGGACATAGAAATCCCTCTATGGACATAGAAATCCCTCTAGGGACATATAAATCTATCCCTCTAGGGACATAGAAATCCCTCTAGGGACCTAGAAATCCCTCTAGGGACCTAGAAATCCCTCTAGGGACCTAGAAATCCCTCTAGGGACATAGAAATCCCTCTAGGGACCTATAAATCTCTCTAGGGACATAGAAATCCCTCTAGGGACATATAAATCTATCCCTCTAGGGACCTAGAAATCCCTCTAGGGACCTAGAAATCCCTCTAGGGACCTAGAAATCCCTCTAGGGACATAGAAATCTCTCTCTCTAGGGACCTAGAAATCCCTCTAGTGACATAGAAATCTCTCTCTCTAGGGACCTAGAAATCCCTCTAGGGACCTAGAAATCCCTCTAGCGACATAGAAATCCCTCTAGCGACATAGAAATCCCTCTAGGGACATAGAAATCCCTCTAGGGACATAGAAATCCCTATAGGGACATAGAAATCCCTCTAGGGAAATAGAAATCTATCCCTCTAGGGACATAGAAATCCCTCTAGGGACATAGAAATCCCTCTAGGGACATTGAAATCCCTCTAGGGACATAGAAATCCCTCTAGGGACCTAGAAATCTATCCCTCTAGGGACCTAGAAATCCCTCTAGGGACATTGAAATCCCTCTAGGGACCTAGAAATCTCTCTAGTGACATAGAAATCCCTCTAGGGACATAGAAATCTATCCCTCTAGGGACCTAGAAATCCCTCTAGGGACATAGAAATCCCTCTAGCGACATAGAAATCCCTCTAGGGACATAGAAATCTATCCCTCTAGGGACATAGAAATCCCTCTAGGGACCTAGAAATCCCTCTAGGGACATTGAAATCTATCCCTCTAGGGACCTAGAAATCCCTCTAGGGACATTGAAATCCCTCTAGGGACCTAGAAATCTCTCTAGGGACATAGAAATCTCTCTAGGGACATAGAAATCCCTCTAGGGACATAGAAATCTATCCCTCTAGGGACCTAGAAATCCCTCTAGGGACCTAGAAATCCCTCTAGGGACCTAGAAATCCCTGGGGGGACCTAGAAATCCCTCTAGGGACCTAGAAATCCCTCTAGGGACCTAGAAATCCCTCTAGGGACATAGAAATCTCTCTCTCTAGGGACCTAAAAATCCCTCTAGGGACATAGAAATCCCTCTAGGGACATAGAAATCTATCCCTCTAGGGACATAGAAATCCCTCTAGGGACATAGAAATCCCTCTAGGGACATAGAAATCCCTCTAGGGACATAGAAATCCCTCTAGGGACATAGAAATCCCTCTAGGGACCTAGAAATCTATCCCTCTAGGGACCTAGAAATCCCTCTAGGGACATTAAAATCCCTCTAGGGACCTAGAAATCCCTCTAGGGACATTGAAATCCCTCTAGGGACCTAGAAATCTTTCCCTCTAGGGACCTAGAAATCCCTCTAGGGACATTGAAATCCCTCTAGGGACCTAGAAATCTATCCCTCTAGGGACCTAGAAATCCCTCTAGGGACCTAGAAATCCCTCTAGGGACATAGAAATCTCTCTCTCTAGGGACCTAGAAATCCCTCTAGGGACATAGAAATCTCTCTCTCTAGGGACCTAGAAATCCCTCTAGGGACCTAGAAATCCCTCTAGCGACATAGAAATCCCTCTAGCGACATAGAAATCCCTCTAGGGACATAGAAATCTATCGCTCTAGGGACATAGAAATCCCTCTAGGGACCTAGAAATCCCTCTAGGGACATAGAAATCTATCCCTCTAGGGACCTAGAAATCCCTCTAGGGACATAGAAATCCCTCTATGGACATAGAAATCCCTCTAGGGACATATAAATCTATCCCTCTAGGGACATAGAAATCCCTCTAGGGACCTAGAAATCCCTCTAGGGACCTAGAAATCCCTCTAGGGACATTGAAATCCCTCTAGGGACCTAGAAATCTCTCTAGTGACATAGAAATCCCTCTAGGGACATAGAAATCTATCCCTCTAGGGACCTAGAAATCCCTCTAGGGACATAGAAATCCCTCTAGCGACATAGAAATCCCTCTAGGGACATAGAAATCTATCCCTCTAGGGACATAGAAATCCCTCTAGGGACCTAGAAATCCCTCTAGGGACATTGAAATCTATCCCTCTAGGGACCTAGAAATCCCTCTAGGGACATTGAAATCCCTCTAGGGACCTAGAAATCTCTCTAGGGACATAGAAATCTCTCTAGGGACATAGAAATCCCTCTAGGGACATAGAAATCTATCCCTCTAGGGACCTAGAAATCCCTCTAGGGACCTAGAAATCCCTCTAGGGACCTAGAAATCCCTGGGGGGACCTAGAAATCCCTCTAGGGACCTAGAAATCCCTCTAGGGACATAGAAATCTCTCTCTCTAGGGACCTAAAAATCCCTCTAGGGACATAGAAATCCCTCTAGGGACATAGAAATCTATCCCTCTAGGGACATAGAAATCCCTCTAGGGACATAGAAATCCCTCTAGGGACATAGAAATCCCTCTAGGGACATAGAAATCCCTCTAGGGACCTATAAATCTCTCTAGGGACATAGAAATCCCTCTAGGGACATATAAATCTATCCCTCTAGGGACCTAGAAATCCCTCTAGGGACCTAGAAATCCCTCTAGGGACCTAGAAATCCCTCTAGGGACATAGAAATCTCTCTCTCTAGGGACCTAGAAATCCCTCTAGTGACATAGAAATCTCTCTCTCTAGGGACCTAGAAATCCCTCTAGGGACCTAGAAATCCCTCTAGCGACATAGAAATCCCTCTAGCGACATAGAAATCCCTCTAGGGACATAGAAATCCCTCTAGGGACATAGAAATCCCTATAGGGACATAGAAATCCCTCTAGGGAAATAGAAATCTATCCCTCTAGGGACATAGAAATCCCTCTAGGGACATAGAAATCCCTCTAGGGACATTGAAATCCCTCTAGGGACATAGAAATCCCTCTAGGGACCTAGAAATCTATCCCTCTAGGGACCTAGAAATCCCTCTAGGGACATTGAAATCCCTCTAGGGACCTAGAAATCTCTCTAGTGACATAGAAATCCCTCTAGGGACATAGAAATCTATCCCTCTAGGGACCTAGAAATCCCTCTAGGGACATAGAAATCCCTCTAGCGACATAGAAATCCCTCTAGGGACATAGAAATCTATCCCTCTAGGGACATAGAAATCCCTCTAGGGACCTAGAAATCCCTCTAGGGACATTGAAATCTATCCCTCTAGGGACCTAGAAATCCCTCTAGGGACATTGAAATCCCTCTAGGGACCTAGAAATCTCTCTAGGGACATAGAAATCTCTCTAGGGACATAGAAATCCCTCTAGGGACATAGAAATCTATCCCTCTAGGGACCTAGAAATCCCTCTAGGGACCTAGAAATCCCTCTAGGGACCTAGAAATCCCTGGGGGGACCTAGAAATCCCTCTAGGGACCTAGAAATCCCTCTAGGGACCTAGAAATCCCTCTAGGGACATAGAAATCTCTCTCTCTAGGGACCTAAAAATCCCTCTAGGGACATAGAAATCCCTCTAGGGACATAGAAATCTATCCCTCTAGGGACATAGAAATCCCTCTAGGGACATAGAAATCCCTCTAGGGACATAGAAATCCCTCTAGGGACATAGAAATCCCTCTAGGGACATAGAAATCCCTCTAGGGACCTAGAAATCTATCCCTCTAGGGACCTAGAAATCCCTCTAGGGACATTAAAATCCCTCTAGGGACCTAGAAATCCCTCTAGGGACATTGAAATCCCTCTAGGGACCTAGAAATCTTTCCCTCTAGGGACCTAGAAATCCCTCTAGGGACATTGAAATCCCTCTAGGGACCTAGAAATCTATCCCTCTAGGGACCTAGAAATCCCTCTAGGGACCTAGAAATCCCTCTAGGGACATAGAAATCTCTCTCTCTAGGGACCTAGAAATCCCTCTAGGGACATAGAAATCTCTCTCTCTAGGGACCTAGAAATCCCTCTAGGGACCTAGAAATCCCTCTAGCGACATAGAAATCCCTCTAGCGACATAGAAATCCCTCTAGGGACATAGAAATCTATCGCTCTAGGGACATAGAAATCCCTCTAGGGACCTAGAAATCCCTCTAGGGACATAGAAATCTATCCCTCTAGGGACCTAGAAATCCCTCTAGGGACATAGAAATCCCTCTATGGACATAGAAATCCCTCTAGGGACATATAAATCTATCCCTCTAGGGACATAGAAATCCCTCTAGGGACCTAGAAATCCCTCTAGGGACCTAGAAATCCCTCTAGGGACATTGAAATCCCTCTAGGGACCTAGAAATCTCTCTAGTGACATAGAAATCCCTCTAGGGACATAGAAATCTATCCCTCTAGGGACCTAGAAATCCCTCTAGGGACATAGAAATCCCTCTAGCGACATAGAAATCCCTCTAGGGACATAGAAATCTATCCCTCTAGGGACATAGAAATCCCTCTAGGGACCTAGAAATCCCTCTAGGGACATTGAAATCTATCCCTCTAGGGACCTAGAAATCCCTCTAGGGACATTGAAATCCCTCTAGGGACCTAGAAATCTCTCTAGGGACATAGAAATCTCTCTAGGGACATAGAAATCCCTCTAGGGACATAGAAATCTATCCCTCTAGGGACCTAGAAATCCCTCTAGGGACCTAGAAATCCCTCTAGGGACCTAGAAATCCCTGGGGGGACCTAGAAATCCCTCTAGGGACCTAGAAATCCCTCTAGGGACATAGAAATCTCTCTCTCTAGGGACCTAAAAATCCCTCTAGGGACATAGAAATCCCTCTAGGGACATAGAAATCTATCCCTCTAGGGACATAGAAATCCCTCTAGGGACATAGAAATCCCTCTAGGGACATAGAAATCCCTCTAGGGACATAGAAATCCCTCTAGGGACCTAGAAATCTATCCCTCTAGGGACCTAGAAATCCCTCTAGGGACATTAAAATCCCTCTAGGGACCTAGAAATCCCTCTAGGGACATTGAAATCCCTCTAGGGACCTAGAAATCTTTCCCTCTAGGGACCTAGAAATCCCTCTAGGGACATTGAAATCCCTCTAGGGACCTAGAAATCTATCCCTCTAGGGACCTAGAAATCCCTCTAGGGACCTAGAAATCCCTCTAGGGACATAGAAATCTCTCTCTCTAGGGACCTAGAAATCCCTCTAGGGACATAGAAATCTCTCTCTCTAGGGACCTAGAAATCCCTCTAGGGACCTAGAAATCCCTCTAGCGACATAGAAATCCCTCTAGCGACATAGAAATCCCTCTAGGGACATAGAAATCTATCGCTCTAGGGACATAGAAATCCCTCTAGGGACCTAGAAATCCCTCTAGGGACATTGAAATCCCTCTAGGGACCTAGAAATCCCTCTAGGGACATTGAAATCCCTCTAGAGACCTAGAAATCTATCCCTCTAGGGACCTAGAAATCCCTCTAGCGACATAGAAATCCCTCTAGCGACATAGAAATCCCTCTAGGGACATAGAAATCTATCGCTCTAGGGACATAGAAATCCCTCTAGGGACCTAGAAATCCCTCTAGGGACATAGAAATCTATCCCTCTAGGGACCTAGAAATCCCTCTAGGGACATAGAAATCCCTCTATGGACATAGAAATCCCTCTAGGGACATATAAATCTATCCCTCTAGGGACATAGAAATCCCTCTAGGGACCTAGAAATCCCTCTAGGGACATAGAAATCCCTCTAGGGACATAGAAATCTATCCCTCTAGGGACATAGAAATCCCTCTAGGGACCTAGAAATCCCTCTAGGGACCTAGAAATCCCTCTAGGGACATTGAAATCCCTCTAGGGACCTAGAAATCCCTCTAGGGACCTAGAAATCCCTCTAGGGACATAGAAATCCCTCTAGGGACCTAGAAATCTCTCTAGGGACATAGAAATCCCTCTAGGGACATAGAAATCTATCCCTCTAGGGACCTAGAAATCCCTCTAGGGACCTAGAAATCCCTCTAGGGACCTAGAAATCCCTCTAGGGACATAGAAATCTCTCTCTCTAGGGACCTAGAAATCCCTCTAGGGACATAGAAATCTCTCTCTCTAGGGACCTAGAAATCCCTCTAGGGACCTAGAAATCCCTCTAGCGACATAGAAATCCCTCTAGCGACATAGAAATCCCTCTAGGGACATAGAAATCCCTCTAGGGACATAGAAATCCCTATAGGGACATAGAAATCCCTCTAGGGAAATAGAAATCTATCCCTCTAGGGACATAGAAATCCCTCTAGGGACATAGAAATCCCTCTAGGGACATTGAAATCCCTCTAGGGACATAGAAATCCCTCTAGGGACCTAGAAATCTATCCCTCTAGGGACCTAGAAATCCCTCTAGGGACATTGAAATCCCTCTAGGGACCTAGAAATCTCTCTAGTGACATAGAAATCCCTCTAGTGACATAGAAATCTATCCCTCTAGGGACCTAGAAATCCCTCTAGGGACATAGAAATCCCTCTAGCGACATAGAAATCCCTCTAGGGACATAGAAATCTATCCCTCTAGGGACATAGAAATCCCTCTAGGGACCTAGAAATCCCTCTAGGGACATTGAAATCTATCCCTCTAGGGACCTAGAAATCCCTCTAGGGACATTGAAATCCCTCTAGGGACCTAGAAATCTCTCTAGGGACATAGAAATCTCTCTAGGGACATAGAAATCCCTCTAGGGACATAGAAATCTATCCCTCTAGGGACCTAGAAATCCCTCTAGGGACCTAGAAATCCCTCTAGGGACCTAGAAATCCCTGGGGGGACCTAGAAATCCCTCTAGGGACCTAGAAATCCCTCTAGGGACCTAGAAATCCCTCTAGGGACATAGAAATCTCTCTCTCTAGGGACCTAAAAATCCCTCTAGGGACATAGAAATCCCTCTAGGGACATAGAAATCTATCCCTCTAGGGACATAGAAATCCCTCTAGGGACATAGAAATCCCTCTAGGGACATAGAAATCCCTCTAGGGACATAGAAATCCCTCTAGGGACCTAGAAATCTATCCCTCTAGGGACCTAGAAATCCCTCTAGGGACATTAAAATCCCTCTAGGGACCTAGAAATCCCTCTAGGGACATTGAAATCCCTCTAGGGACCTAGAAATCTTTCCCTCTAGGGACCTAGAAATCCCTCTAGGGACATTGAAATCCCTCTAGGGACATTGAAATCCCTCTAGGGACCTAGAAATCTATCCCTCTAGGGACCTAGAAATCCCTCTAGGGACCTAGAAATCCCTCTAGGGACATAGAAATCTCTCTCTCTATAGGGACCTAGAAATCCCTCTAGGGACATAGAAATCTCTCTCTCTAGGGACCTAGAAATCCCTCTAGGGACCTAGAAATCCCTCTAGCGACATAGAAATCCCTCTAGCGACATAGAAATCCCTCTAGGGACATAGAAATCTATCGCTCTAGGGACATAGAAATCCCTCTAGGGACCTAGAAATCCCTCTAGGGACATAGAAATCTATCCCTCTAGGGACCTAGAAATCCCTCTAGGGACATAGAAATCCCTCTATGGACATAGAAATCCCTCTAGGGACATATAAATCTATCCCTCTAGGGACATAGAAATCCCTCTAGGGACCTAGAAATCCCTCTAGGGACATAGAAATCCCTCTAGGGACATAGAAATCCCTCTAGGGACATAGAAATCTATCCCTCTAGGGACATAGAAATCCCTCTAGGGACCTAGAAATCCCTCTAGGGACCTAGAAATCCCTCTAGGGACATTGAAATCCCTCTAGGGACCTAGAAATCCCTCTAGGGACCTAGAAATCCCTCTAGGGACATAGAAATCCCTCTAGAGACCTAGAAATCTCTCTAGGGACATAGAAATCCCTCTAGGGACATAGAAATCTATCCCTCTAGGGACATAGAAATCCCTCTAGGGACATAGAAATCCCTCTAGGGACCTAGAAATCTCTCTAGGGACATAGAAATCCCTCTAGGGACCTAGAAATCTATCGCTCTAGGGACCTAGAAATCCCTCTAGGGACATAGAAATCCCTCTAGGGACCTAGAAATCTATCCCTCTAGGGACCTAGAAATCCCTCTAGGGACATTGAAATCTCTCTAGGGACCTAGAAATCCCTCTAGGGACATTGAAATCCCTCTAGGGACCTAGAAATCTATCCCTCTAGGGACCTAGAAATCCCTCTAGGGACCTAGAAATCCCTCTAGGGACCTAGAAATCCCTCTAGGGACATAGAAATCCCTCTAGGGACATAGAAATCCCTCTAGGGACATAGAAATCTATCCCTCTAGGGACATAGAAATCCCTCTAGGGACATAGAAATCTATCCCTCTAGGGACCTAGAAATCCCTCTAGGGACCTAGAAATCCCTCTAGGGACCTAGAAATCCCTCTAGGGACATAGAAATCTCTCTCTCTAGGGACCTAGAAATCCCTCTAGGGACCTAGAAATCCCTCTAGGGACATTGAAATCCCTCTAGGGACCTAGAAATCCCTCTAGGGACATTGAAATCCCTCTAGAGACCTAGAAATCTATCCCTCTAGGGACCTAGAAATCCCTCTAGCGACATAGAAATCCCTCTAGCGACATAGAAATCCCTCTAGGGACATAGAAATCTATCGCTCTAGGGACATAGAAATCCCTCTAGGGACCTAGAAATCCCTCTAGGGACATAGAAATCTATCCCTCTAGGGACCTAGAAATCCCTCTAGGGACATAGAAATCCCTCTATGGACATAGAAATCCCTCTAGGGACATATAAATCTATCCCTCTAGGGACATAGAAATCCCTCTAGGGACCTAGAAATCCCTCTAGGGACATAGAAATCCCTCTAGGGACATAGAAATCTATCCCTCTAGGGACATAGAAATCCCTCTAGGGACCTAGAAATCCCTCTAGGGACCTAGAAATCCCTCTAGGGACATTGAAATCCCTCTAGGGACCTAGAAATCCCTCTAGGGACCTAGAAATCCCTCTAGGGACATAGAAATCCCTCTAGGGACCTAGAAATCTCTCTAGGGACATAGAAATCCCTCTAGGGACATAGAAATCTATCCCTCTAGGGACCTAGAAATCCCTCTAGGGACCTAGAAATCCCTCTAGGGACCTAGAAATCCCTCTAGGGACATAGAAATCTCTCTCTCTAGGGACCTAGAAATCCCTCTAGGGACATAGAAATCTCTCTCTCTAGGGACCTAGAAATCCCTCTAGGGACCTAGAAATCCCTCTAGCGACATAGAAATCCCTCTAGCGACATAGAAATCCCTCTAGGGACATAGAAATCCCTCTAGGGACATAGAAATCCCTATAGGGACATAGAAATCCCTCTAGGGAAATAGAAATCTATCCCTCTAGGGACATAGAAATCCCTCTAGGGACATAGAAATCCCTCTAGGGACATTGAAATCCCTCTAGGGACATAGAAATCCCTCTAGGGACCTAGAAATCTATCCCTCTAGGGACCTAGAAATCCCTCTAGGGACATTGAAATCCCTCTAGGGACCTAGAAATCTCTCTAGTGACATAGAAATCCCTCTAGGGACATAGAAATCTATCCCTCTAGGGACCTAGAAATCCCTCTAGGGACATAGAAATCCCTCTAGCGACATAGAAATCCCTCTAGGGACATAGAAATCTATCCCTCTAGGGACATAGAAATCCCTCTAGGGACCTAGAAATCCCTCTAGGGACATTGAAATCTATCCCTCTAGGGACCTAGAAATCCCTCTAGGGACATTGAAATCCCTCTAGGGACCTAGAAATCTCTCTAGGGACATAGAAATCTCTCTAGGGACATAGAAATCCCTCTAGGGACATAGAAATCTATCCCTCTAGGGACCTAGAAATCCCTCTAGGGACCTAGAAATCCCTCTAGGGACCTAGAAATCCCTGGGGGGACCTAGAAATCCCTCTAGGGACCTAGAAATCCCTCTAGGGACCTAGAAATCCCTCTAGGGACATAGAAATCTCTCTCTCTAGGGACCTAAAAATCCCTCTAGGGACATAGAAATCCCTCTAGGGACATAGAAATCTATCCCTCTAGGGACATAGAAATCCCTCTAGGGACATAGAAATCCCTCTAGGGACATAGAAATCCCTCTAGGGACATAGAAATCCCTCTAGGGACCTAGAAATCTATCCCTCTAGGGACCTAGAAATCCCTCTAGGGACATTAAAATCCCTCTAGGGACCTAGAAATCCCTCTAGGGACATTGAAATCCCTCTAGGGACCTAGAAATCTTTCCCTCTAGGGACCTAGAAATCCCTCTAGGGACATTGAAATCCCTCTAGGGACATTGAAATCCCTCTAGGGACCTAGAAATCTATCCCTCTAGGGACCTAGAAATCCCTCTAGGGACCTAGAAATCCCTCTAGGGACATAGAAATCTCTCTCTCTATAGGGACCTAGAAATCCCTCTAGGGACATAGAAATCTCTCTCTCTAGGGACCTAGAAATCCCTCTAGGGACCTAGAAATCCCTCTAGCGACATAGAAATCCCTCTAGCGACATAGAAATCCCTCTAGGGACATAGAAATCTATCGCTCTAGGGACATAGAAATCCCTCTAGGGACCTAGAAATCCCTCTAGGGACATAGAAATCTATCCCTCTAGGGACCTAGAAATCCCTCTAGGGACATAGAAATCCCTCTATGGACATAGAAATCCCTCTAGGGACATATAAATCTATCCCTCTAGGGACATAGAAATCCCTCTAGGGACCTAGAAATCCCTCTAGGGACATAGAAATCCCTCTAGGGACATAGAAATCCCTCTAGGGACATAGAAATCTATCCCTCTAGGGACATAGAAATCCCTCTAGGGACCTAGAAATCCCTCTAGGGACCTAGAAATCCCTCTAGGGACATTGAAATCCCTCTAGGGACCTAGAAATCCCTCTAGGGACCTAGAAATCCCTCTAGGGACATAGAAATCCCTCTAGAGACCTAGAAATCTCTCTAGGGACATAGAAATCCCTCTAGGGACATAGAAATCTATCCCTCTAGGGACATAGAAATCCCTCTAGGGACATAGAAATCCCTCTAGGGACCTAGAAATCTCTCTAGGGACATAGAAATCCCTCTAGGGACCTAGAAATCTATCGCTCTAGGGACCTAGAAATCCCTCTAGGGACATAGAAATCCCTCTAGGGACCTAGAAATCTATCCCTCTAGGGACCTAGAAATCCCTCTAGGGACATTGAAATCTCTCTAGGGACCTAGAAATCCCTCTAGGGACATTGAAATCCCTCTAGGGACCTAGAAATCTATCCCTCTAGGGACCTAGAAATCCCTCTAGGGACCTAGAAATCCCTCTAGGGACATAGAAATCCCTCTAGGGACATAGAAATCCCTCTAGGGACATAGAAATCTATCCCTCTAGGGACATAGAAATCCCTCTAGGGACATAGAAATCCCTCTAGGGACCTAGAAATCTATCCCTCTAGGGACCTAGAAATCCCTCTAGGGACATTGAAATCCCTCTAGGGACCTAGAAATCCCTCTAGGGACCTAGAAATCCCTCTAGGGACATAGAAATCTCTCTCTCTAGGGACCTAGAAATCAATCTAGGGACCTAGAAATCCCTCTAGGGACCTAGAAATCTCTCTAGGGACATAGAAATCCCTCTAGGGACATAGAAATCTATCCCTCTAGGGACCTAGAAATCCCTCTAGGGACCTAGAAATCCCTCTAGGGACCTAGAAATCCCTCTAGGGACATAGAAATCTCTCTCTCTAGGGACCTAGAAATCCCTCTAGGGACATAGAAATCCCTCTAGGGACCTAGAAATCTATCCCTCTAGGGACCTAGAAATCCCTCTAGGGATATTGAAATCCCTCTAGGGACCTAGAAATCTCTCTAGTGACATAGAAATCCCTCTAGGGACATAGAAATCTATCCCTCTAGGGACCTAGAAATCCCTCTAGGGACCTAGAAATCCCTCTAGGGACATAGAAATCCCTCTAGCGACATAGAAATCCCTCTAGGGACATAGAAATCTATCCCTCTAGGGACATAGAAATCCCTCTAGGGACCTAGAAATCCCTCTAGGGACATTGAAATCTATCCCTCTAGGGACCTAGAAATCCCTCTAGGGACATTGAAATCCCTCTAGGGACCTAGAAATCTCTCTAGGGACATAGAAATCTCTCTAGGGACATAGAAATCCCTCTAGGGACATAGAAATCTATCCCTCTAGGGACCTAGAAATCCCTCTAGGGACCTAGAAATCCCTCTAGGGACCTAGAAATCCCTCTAGGGACCTAGAAATCCCTCTAGGGACCTAGAAATCCCTCTAGGGACCTAGAAATCCCTCTAGAGACATAGAAATCTCTCTCTCTAGGGACCTAGAAATCCCTCTAGGGACATAGAAATCCCTCTAGGGACATAGAAATCTATCCCTCTAGGGACATAGAAATCCCTCTAGGGACATAGAAATCCCTCTAGGGACATAGAAATCCCTCTAGGGACATAGAAATCCCTCTAGGGACCTAGAAATCTATCCCTCTAGGGACCTAGAAATCCCTCTAGGGACATTGAAATCCCTCTAGGGACCTAGAAATCCCTCTAGGGACATTGAAATCCCTCTAGGGACCTAGAAATCTATCCCTCTAGGGACCTAGAAATCCCTCTAGCGACATAGAAATCCCTCTAGCGACATAGAAATCCCTCTAGGGACATAGAAATCTATCGCTCTAGGGACATAGAAATCCCTCTAGGGACCTAGAAATCCCTCTAGGGACATAGAAATCCCTCTAGGGACCTAGAAATCTATCCCTCTAGGGACCTAGAAATCCCTCTAGGGACATTGAAATCCCTCTAGGGACCTAGAAATCTCTCTAGTGACATAGAAATCCCTCTAGGGACATAGAAATCTATCCCTCTAGGGACCTAGAAATCCCTCTAGGGACCTAGAAATCCCTCTAGGGACATAGAAATCCCTCTAGCGACATAGAAATCCCTCTAGGGACATAGAAATCTATCCCTCTAGGGACATAGAAATCCCTCTAGGGACCTAGAAATCCCTCTAGGGACATTGAAATCTATCCCTCTAGGGACCTAGAAATCCCTCTAGGGACATAGAAATCCCTCTAGGGACATAGAAATCCCTCTAGGGACATAGAAATCTATCCCTCTAGGGACATAGAAATCCCTCTAGGGACCTAGAAATCCCTCTAGGGACCTAGAAATCCCTCTAGGGACATTGAAATCCCTCTAGGGACCTAGAAATCCCTCTAGGGACATAGAAATCCCTCTAGGGACCTAGAAATCTCTCTAGGGACATAGAAATCCCTCTAGGGACATAGAAATCTATCCCTCTAGGGACCTAGAAATCCCTCTAGGGACCTAGAAATCCCTCTAGGGACATAGAAATCTCTCTCTCTAGGGACCTAGAAATCCCTCTAGGGACATAGAAATCTCTCTCTCTAGGGACCTAGAAATCCCTCTAGGGACCTAGAAATCCCTCTAGCGACATAGAAATCCCTCTAGCGACATAGAAATCCGTCTAGGGACATAGAAATCCCTCTAGGGACATAGAAATCCCTATAGGGACATAGAAATCCCTCTAGGGAAATAGAAATCTATCCCTCTAGGGACATAGAAATCCCTCTAGGGACATAGAAATCCCTCTAGGGACATTGAAATCCCTCTAGGGACATAGAAATCCCTCTAGGGACCTAGAAATCTATCCCTCTAGGGACCTAGAAATCCCTCTAGGGACATTGAAATCCCTCTAGGGACCTAGAAATCTCTCTAGTGACATAGAAATCCCTCTAGGGACATAGAAATCTATCCCTCTAGGGACCTAGAAATCCCTCTAGGGACATAGAAATCCCTCTAGCGACATAGAAATCCCTCTAGGGACATAGAAATCTATCCCTCTAGGGACATAGAAATCCCTCTAGGGACCTAGAAATCCCTCTAGGGACATTGAAATCTATCCCTCTAGGGACCTAGAAATCCCTCTAGGGACATTGAAATCCCTCTAGGGACCTAGAAATCTCTCTAGGGACATAGAAATCTCTCTAGGGACATAGAAATCCCTCTAGGGACATAGAAATCTATCCCTCTAGGGACCTAGAAATCCCTCTAGGGACCTAGAAATCCCTCTAGGGACCTAGAAATCCCTCTAGGGACCTAGAAATCCCTCTAGGGACCTAGAAATCCCTCTAGGGACCTAGAAATCCCTCTAGGGACATAGAAATCTCTCTCTCTAGGGACCTAAAAATCCCTCTAGGGACATAGAAATCCCTCTAGGGACATAGAAATCTATCCCTCTAGGGACATAGAAATCCCTCTAGGGACATAGAAATCCCTCTAGGGACATAGAAATCCCTCTAGGGACATAGAAATCCCTCTAGGGACATAGAAATCCCTCTAGGGACCTAGAAATCTATCCCTCTAGGGACCTAGAAATCCCTCTAGGGACATTAAAATCCCTCTAGGGACCTAGAAATCCCTCTAGGGACATTGAAATCCCTCTAGGGACCTAGAAATCTATCCCTCTAGGGACATAGAAATCCCTCTAGGGACATAGAAATCTATCCCTCTAGGGACCTAGAAATCCCTCTAGGGACATAGAAATCTCTCTCTCTAGGGACCAAGAAATCCCTCTAGGGACATAGAAATCTCTCTCTCTAGGGACCTAGAAATCCCTCTAGGGACCTAGAAATCCCTCTAGCGACATAGAAATCCCTCTAGCGACATAGAAATCCCTCTAGGGACATAGAAATCCCTCTAGGGACATAGAAATCCCTATAGGGACATAGAAATCCCTCTAGGGAAATAGAAATCTATCCCTCTAGGGACATAGAAATCCCTCTAGGGACATAGAAATCCCTCTAGGGACATTGAAATCCCTCTAGGGACCTAGAAATCTATCCCTCTAGGGACCTAGAAATCCCTCTAGCGACATAGAAATCCCTCTAGCGACATAGAAATCCCTCTAGGGACATAGAAATCTATCGCTCTAGGGACATAGAAATCCCTCTAGGGACCTAGAAATCCCTCTAGGGACATAGAAATCTATCCCTCTAGGGACCTAGAAATCCCTCTAGGGACATAGAAATCCCTCTATGGACATAGAAATCCCTCTAGGGACCTAGAAATCCCTCTAGGGACATAGAAATCCCTCTAGGGACATAGAAATCCCTCTAGGGACATAGAAATCTATCCCTCTAGGGACATAGAAATCCCTCTAGGGACCTAGAAATCCCTCTAGGGACCTAGAAATCCCTCTAGGGACATTGAAATCCCTCTAGGGACCTAGAAATCCCTCTAGGGACCTAGAAATCCCTCTAGGGACATAGAAATCCCTCTAGGGACCTAGAAATCTCTCTAGGGACATAGAAATCCCTCTAGGGACATAGAAATCTATCCCTCTAGGGACCTAGAAATCCCTCTAGGGACCTAGAAATCCCTCTAGGGACATAGAAATCTCTCTCTCTAGGGACCTAGAAATCCCTCTAGGGACATAGAAATCTCTCTCTCTAGGGACCTAGAAATCCCTCTAGGGACCTAGAAATCCCTCTAGCGACATAGAAATCCCTCTAGCGACATAGAAATCCGTCTAGGGACATAGAAATCCCTCTAGGGACATAGAAATCCCTATAGGGACATAGAAATCCCTCTAGGGAAATAGAAATCTATCCCTCTAGGGACATAGAAATCCCTCTAGGGACATAGAAATCCCTCTAGGGACATTGAAATCCCTCTAGGGACATAGAAATCCCTCTAGGGACCTAGAAATCTATCCCTCTAGGGACCTAGAAATCCCTCTAGGGACATTGAAATCCCTCTAGGGACCTAGAAATCCCTCTAGGGACATAGAAATCCCTAAAGGGACATAGAAATCCCTCTAGGGAAATAGAAATCTATCCCTCTAGGGACATAGAAATCCCTCTAGGGACATAGAAATCCCTCTAGGGACATTGAAATCCCTCTAGGGACCTAGAAATCTATCCCTCTAGGGACCTAGAAATCCCTCTAGCGACATAGAAATCCCTCTAGCGACATAGAAATCCCTCTAGGGACATAGAAATCTATCGCTCTAGGGACATAGAAATCCCTCTAGGGACCTAGAAATCCCTCTAGGGACATAGAAATCTATCCCTCTAGGGACCTAGAAATCCCTCTAGGGACATAGAAATCCCTCTATGGACATAGAAATCCCTCTAGGGACCTAGAAATCCCTCTAGGGACATAGAAATCCCTCTAGGGACATAGAAATCCCTCTAGGGACATAGAAATCTATCCCTCTAGGGACATAGAAATCCCTCTAGGGACCTAGAAATCCCTCTAGGGACCTAGAAATCCCTCTAGGGACATTGAAATCCCTCTAGGGACCTAGAAATCCCTCTAGGGACCTAGAAATCCCTCTAGGGACATAGAAATCCCTCTAGGGACCTAGAAATCTCTCTAGGGACATAGAAATCCCTCTAGGGACATAGAAATCTATCCCTCTAGGGACCTAGAAATCCCTCTAGGGACCTAGAAATCCCTCTAGGGACATAGAAATCTCTCTCTCTAGGGACCTAGAAATCCCTCTAGGGACATAGAAATCTCTCTCTCTAGGGACCTAGAAATCCCTCTAGGGACCTAGAAATCCCTCTAGCGACATAGAAATCCCTCTAGCGACATAGAAATCCGTCTAGGGACATAGAAATCCCTCTAGGGACATAGAAATCCCTATAGGGACATAGAAATCCCTCTAGGGAAATAGAAATCTATCCCTCTAGGGACATAGAAATCCCTCTAGGGACATAGAAATCCCTCTAGGGACATTGAAATCCCTCTAGGGACATAGAAATCCCTCTAGGGACCTAGAAATCTATCCCTCTAGGGACCTAGAAATCCCTCTAGGGACATTGAAATCCCTCTAGGGACCTAGAAATCTCTCTAGTGACATAGAAATCCCTCTAGGGACATAGAAATCTATCCCTCTAGGGACCTAGAAATCCCTCTAGGGACATAGAAATCCCTCTAGCGACATAGAAATCCCTCTAGGGACATAGAAATCTATCCCTCTAGGGACATAGAAATCCCTCTAGGGACCTAGAAATCCCTCTAGGGACATTGAAATCTATCCCTCTAGGGACCTAGAAATCCCTCTAGGGACATTGAAATCCCTCTAGGGACCTAGAAATCTCTCTAGGGACATAGAAATCTCTCTAGGGACATAGAAATCCCTCTAGGGACATAGAAATCTATCCCTCTAGGGACCTAGAAATCCCTCTAGGGACCTAGAAATCCCTCTAGGGACCTAGAAATCCCTCTAGGGACCTAGAAATCCCTCTAGGGACCTAGAAATCCCTCTAGGGACCTAGAAATCCCTCTAGGGACATAGAAATCTCTCTCTCTAGGGACCTAAAAATCCCTCTAGGGACATAGAAATCCCTCTAGGGACCTAGAAATCTATCCCTCTAGGGACCTAGAAATCCCTCTAGGGACATTAAAATCCCTCTAGGGACCTAGAAATCCCTCTAGGGACATTGAAATCCCTCTAGGGACCTAGAAATCTATCCCTCTAGGGACATAGAAATCCCTCTAGGGACATAGAAATCTATCCCTCTAGGGACCTAGAAATCCCTCTAGGGACATAGAAATCTCTCTCTCTAGGGACCAAGAAATCCCTCTAGGGACATAGAAATCTCTCTCTCTAGGGACCTAGAAATCCCTCTAGGGACCTAGAAATCCCTCTAGCGACATAGAAATCCCTCTAGCGACATAGAAATCCCTCTAGGGACATAGAAATCCCTCTAGGGACATAGAAATCCCTATAGGGACATAGAAATCCCTCTAGGGAAATAGAAATCTATCCCTCTAGGGACATAGAAATCCCTCTAGGGACATAGAAATCCCTCTAGGGACATTGAAATCCCTCTAGGGACATAGAAATCCCTCTAGGGACCTAGAAATCTATCCCTCTAGGGACCTAGAAATCCCTCTAGGGACATAGAAATCTCTCTCTCTAGGGACCTAGAAATCCCTCTAGGGACCTAGAAATCCCTCTAGCGACATAGAAATCCCTCTAGCGACATAGAAATCCCTCTAGGGACATAGAAATCCCTCTAGGGACATAGAAATCCCTATAGGGACATAGAAATCCCTCTAGGGAAATAGAAATCTATCCCTCTAGGGACATAGAAATCCCTCTAGGGACATAGAAATCCCTCTAGGGACATTGAAATCCCTCTAGGGACATAGAAATCCCTCTAGGGACCTAGAAATCTATCCCTCTAGGGACCTAGAAATCCCTCTAGGGACATTGAAATCCCTCTAGGGACCTAGAAATCTCTCTAGTGACATAGGAATCCCTCTAGGGACATAGTAATCTATCCCTCTAGGGACCTAGAAATCCCTCTAGGGACATAGAAATCCCTCTAGCGACATAGAAATCCCTCTAGGGACATAGAAATCTATCCCTCTAGGGACATAGAAATCCCTCTAGGGACCTAGAAATCCCTCTAGGGACATTGAAATCTATCCCTCTAGGGACCTAGAAATCCCTCTAGGGACATTGAAATCCCTCTAGGGACATAGAAATCCCTCTAGGGACCTAGAAATCTATCCCTCTAGGGACCTAGAAATCCCTCTAGGGACATAGAAATCTCTCTCTCTAGGGACCTAGAAATCCCTCTAGGGACCTAGAAATCCCTCTAGCGACATAGAAATCCCTCTAGCGACATAGAAATCCCTCTAGGGACATAGAAATCCCTCTAGGGACATAGAAATCCCTATAGGGACATAGAAATCCCTCTAGGGAAATAGAAATCTATCCCTCTAGGGACATAGAAATCCCTCTAGGGACATAGAAATCCCTCTAGGGACATTGAAATCCCTCTAGGGACATAGAAATCCCTCTAGGGACCTAGAAATCTATCCCTCTAGGGACCTAGAAATCCCTCTAGGGACATTGAAATCCCTCTAGGGACCTAGAAATCTCTCTAGTGACATAGAAATCCCTCTAGGGACATAGAAATCTATCCCTCTAGGGACCTAGAAATCCCTCTAGGGACATAGAAATCCCTCTAGCGACATAGAAATCCCTCTAGGGACATAGAAATCTATCCCTCTAGGGACATAGAAATCCCTCTAGGGACCTAGAAATCCCTCTAGGGACATTGAAATCTATCCCTCTAGGGACCTAGAAATCCCTCTAGGGACATTGAAATCCCTCTAGGGACCTAGAAATCTCTCTAGGGACATAGAAATCTCTCTAGGGACATAGAAATCCCTCTAGGGACATAGAAATCTATCCCTCTAGGGACCTAGAAATCCCTCTAGGGACCTAGAAATCCCTCTAGGGACCTAGAAATCCCTCTAGGGACCTAGAAATCCCTCTAGGGACATATAAATCTATCCCTCTAGGGACATAGAAATCCCTCTAGGGACCTAGAAATCCCTCTAGGGACATAGAAATCCCTCTAGGGACATAGAAATCCCTCTAGGGACATAGAAATCTATCCCTCTAGGGACATAGAAATCCCTCTAGGGACCTAGAAATCCCTCTAGGGACCTAGAAATCCCTCTAGGGACATTGAAATCCCTCTAGGGACCTAGAAATCCCTCTAGGGACCTAGAAATCCCTCTAGGGACATAGAAATCCCTCTAGAGACCTAGAAATCTCTCTAGGGACATAGAAATCCCTCTAGGGACATTGAAATCCCTCTAGGGACCTAGAAATCTATCCCTCTAGGGACCTAGAAATCCCTCTAGGGACCTAGAAATCCGTCTAGGGACATAGAAATCTCTCTCTCTAGGGACCTAGAAATCCCTCTAGGGACATAGAAATCTCTCTCTCTAGGGACCTAGAAATCCCTCTAGGGACCTAGAAATCCCTCTAGCGACATAGAAATCCCTCTAGCGACATAGAAATCCCTCTAGGGACATAGAAATCTATCCCTCTAGGGACCTAGAAATCCCTCTAGGGACATAGAAATCCCTCTATGGACATAGAAATCCCTCTAGGGACATATAAATCTATCCCTCTAGGGACATAGAAATCCCTCTAGGGACCTAGAAATCCCTCTAGGGACATAGAAATCCCTCTAGGGACATAGAAATCCCTCTAGGGACATAGAAATCTATCCCTCTAGGGACATAGAAATCCCTCTAGGGACCTAGAAATCCCTCTAGGGACCTAGAAATCCCTCTAGGGACATTGAAATCCCCCTAGGGACCTAGAAATCCCTCTAGGGACCTAGAAATCCCTCTAGGGACATAGAAATCCATCTAGGGACCTAGAAATCTCTCTAGGGACATAGAAATCCCTCTAGGGACATAGAAATCTATCCCTCTAGGGACCTAGAAATCCCTCTAGGGACCTAGAAATCCCTCTAGGGACCTAGAAATCCCTCTAGGGACATAGAAATCTCTCTCTCTAGGGACATAGAAATCTCTCTCTCTAGGGACCTAGAAATCCCTCTAGGGACCTAGAAATCCCTCTAGCGACATAGAAATCCCTCTAGCGACATAGAAATCCCTCTAGGGACATAGAAATCCCTCTAGGGACATAGAAATCCCTATAGGGACATAGAAATCCCTCTAGGGACATAGAAATCTATCCCTCTAGGGACATAGAAATCCCTCTAGGGACATAGAAATCCCTCTAGGGACATTGAAATCCCTCTAGGGACATAGAAATCCCTCTAGGGACCTAGAAATCTATCCCTCTAGGGACCTAGAAATCCCTCTAGGGACATTGAAATCCCTCTAGGGACCTAGAAATCTCTCTAGTGACATAGAAATCCCTCTAGGGACATAGAAATCTATCCCTCTAGGGACCTAGAAATCCCACAAGGGACCTAGAAATCCCTCTAGGGACATAGAAATCCCTCTAGCGACATAGAAATCCCTCTAGGGACATAGAAATCTATCCCTCTAGGGACATAGAAATCCCTCTAGGGACCTAGAAATCCTTCTAGGGACCTAGAAATCCCTCTAGGGACCTAGAAATCCCTCTAGGGACCTAGAAATCCCTCTAGGGACATAGAAATCTCTCTCTCTAGGGACCTAGAAATCAATCTAGGGACCTAGAAATCCCTCTAGGGACCTAGAAATCTCTCTAAGGACATAGAAATCCCTCTAGGGACATAGAAATCTATCCCTCTAGGGACCTAGAAATCCCTCTAGGGACCTAGAAATCCCTCTAGGGACCTAGAAATCCCTCTAGGGACATAGAAATCTCTCTCTCTAGGGACCTAGAAATCCCTCTAGGGACATAGAAATCCCTCTAGGGACCTAGAAATCTATCCCTCTAGGGACCTAGAAATCCCTCTAGGGACATTGAAATCCCTCTAGGGACCTAGAAATCTATCCCTCTAGGGACCTAGAAATCCCTCTAGGGACATAGAAATCCCTCTAGCGACATAGAAATCCCTCTAGGGACATAGAAATCTATCCCTCTAGGGACATAGAAATCCCTCTAGGGACCTAGAAATCCCTCTAGGGACATTGAAATCTATCCCTCTAGGGACCTAGAAATCCCTCTAGGGACATTGAAATCCCTCTAGGGACCTAGAAATCTCTCTAGGGACATAGAAATCTCTCTAGGGACATAGAAATCCCTCTAGGTCCCTAGAGGGATTTCTAAGTCCCTAGAGGGATAGATTTCTATGTCCCTAGAGGGATTTCTATGTCGCTAGAGGGATTTCTATGTCCCTAGAGGGATTTCTAGGTCCCTAGAGGGATTTCTAGGTCCCTAGAGGGATAGATTTCTATGTCCCTAGAGGGATTTCTATGTCACTAGAGAGATTTCTAGGTCCCTAGAGGGATTTCAATGTCCCTAGAGGGATTTCTAGGTCCCTAGAGGGATAGATTTCTAGGTCCCTAGAGGGATTTCTATGTCCCTAGAGGGATTTCAATGTCCCTAGAGGGATTTCTATGTCCCTAGAGGGATATCTATGTCCCTAGAGGGATAGATTTCTATGTCCCTAGAGGGATTTCTATGTCCCTATAGGGATTTCTATGTCCCTAGAGGGATTTCTATGTCCCTAGAGGGATTTCTATGTCGCTAGAGGGATTTCTATGTCGCTAGAGGGATTTCTAGGTCCCTAGAGGGATTTCTATGTCCCTAGAGAGAGAGATTTCTATGTCCCTAGAGGGATTTCTAGGTCCCTAGAGAGAGAGATTTCTATGTCCCTAGAGGGATTTCTAGGTCCCTAGAGGGATTTCTAGGTCCCTAGAGGGATAGATTTCTATGTCCCTAGAGGGATTTCTATGTCCCTAGAGAGATTTCTAGGTCCCTAGAGGGATTTCTATGTCCCTAGAGGGATTTCTAGGTCCCTAGAGGGATAGATTTCTAGGTCCCTAGAGGGATTTCTATGTCCCTAGAGGGATTTCTATGTCCCTAGAGGGATTCCTATGTCCCTAGAGGGATAGATTTCTATGTCCCTAGAGGGATTTCTATGTCCCTAGAGGGATTTCTAGGTCCCTAGAGAGAGAGATTTCTATGTCCCTAGAGGGATTTCTAGGTCCCTAGAGGGATTTCTAGGTCCCTAGAGGGATTTCTAGGTCCCTAGAGGGATTTCTAGGTCCCTAGAGGGATTTCTAGGTCCCTAGAGGGATAGATTTCTAGGTCTCTAGAGGGATTTCTATGTCCCTAGAGGGATTTCAATGTCCCTAGAGGGATTTCTATGTCCCTAGAGGGATTTCTATGTCCCTAGAGGGATAGATTTCTATGTCCCTAGAGGGATTTCTATGTCCCTATAGGGATTTCTATGTCCCTAGAGGGATTTCTATGTCCCTAGAGGGATTTCTATGTCGCTAGAGGGATTTCTATGTCGCTAGAGGGATTTCTAGGTCCCTAGAGGGATTTCTAGGTCCCTAGAGAGAGAGATTTCTATGTCCCTAGAGGGATTTCTAGGTCCCTAGAGAGAGAGATTTCTATGTCCCTAGAGGGATTTCTAGGTCCCTAGAGGGATTTCTAGGTCCCTAGAGGGATTTCTAGGTCCCTAGAGGGATAGATTTCTATGTCCCTAGAGGGATTTCTATGTCCCTAGAGAGATTTCTAGGTCCCTAGAGGGATTTCTATGTCCCTAGAGGGATTTCTAGGTCCCTAGAGGGATTTCTAGGTCCCTAGAGGGATTTCAATGTCCCTAGAGGGATTTCTAGGTCCCTAGAGGGATTTCTAGGTCCCTAGAGGGATTTCTATGTCCCTAGAGGGATAGATTTCTATGTCCCTAGAAGGATTTCTATGTCCCTAGAGGGATTTCTATGTCCCTAGAGGGATTTCTAGGTCCCTAGAGGGATTTCTATGTCCCTAGAGGGATAGATTTATATGTCCCTAGAGGGATTTCTATGTCCATTGAGGGATTTCTATGTCCCTAGAGGGATTTCTAGGTCCCTAGAGGGATAGATTTCTATGTCCCTAGAGGGATTTCTAGGTCCCTAGAGGGATTTCTATGTCCCTAGAGCGATAGATTTCTATGTCCCTAGAGGGATTTCTATGTCGCTAGAGGGATTTCTATGTCGCTAGAGGGATTTCTAGGTCCCTAGAGGGATAGATTTCTAGGTCCCTAGAGGGATTTCAATGTCCCTAGAGGGATTTCTAGGTCCCTAGAGGGATAGATTTCTAGGTCCCTAGAGGGATTTCAATGTCCCTAGAGGGATTTCTAGGTCCCTAGAGGGATTTCAATGTCCCTAGAGGGATTTCTAGGTCCCTAGAGGGATAGATTTCTAGGTCCCTAGAGGGATTTCTATGTCCCTAGAGGGATTTCTATGTCCCTAGAGGGATTTCTATGTCCCTAGAGGGATTTCTATGTCCCTAGAGGGATAGATTTCTATGTCCCTAGAGGGATTTCTATGTCCCTAGAGGGATTTCTAGGTCCCTAGAGAGAGAGATTTCTATGTCTCTAGAGGGATTTCTAGGTCCCTAGAGGGATTTCTAGGTCCCTAGAGGGATTTCTAGGTCCCTAGAGGGATTTCTAGGTCCCTAGAGGGATTTCTAGGTCCCTAGAGGGATTTCTAGGTCCCTAGAGGGATAGATTTCTATGTCCCTAGAGGGATTTCTAGGTCCCTAGAGGGATTTCTATGTCCCTAGAGCGATAGATTTCTTTGTCCCTAGAGGGATTTCTATGTCCCTAGAGGGATTTCTATGTCGCTAGAGGGATTTCTATGTCGCTAGAGGGATTTCTAGGTCCCTAGAGGGATAGATTTCAATGTCCCTAGAGGGATTTCTAGGTCCCTAGAGGGATTTCTATGTCCCTAGAGGGATAGATTTCTATGTCCCTAGAGGGATTTCTATGTCGCTAGAGGGATTTCTATGTCCCTAGAGGGATTTCTAGGTCCCTAGAGGGATTTCTAGGTCCCTAGAGGGATAGATTTCTATGTCCCTAGAGGGATTTCTATGTCACTAGAGAGATTTCTAGGTCCCTAGAGGGATTTCAATGTCCCTAGAGGGATTTCTAGGTCCCTAGAGGGATAGATTTCTAGGTCCCTAGAGGGATTTCTATGTCCCTAGAGGGATTTCAATGTCCCTAGAGGGATTTCTATGTCCCTAGAGGGATTTCTATGTCCCTAGAGGGATAGATTTCTATGTCCCTAGAGGGATTTCTATGTCCCTATAGGGATTTCTATGTCCCTAGAGGGATTTCTATGTCCCTAGAGGGATTTCTATGTCGCTAGAGGGATTTCTATGTCGCTAGAGGGATTTCTAGGTCCCTAGAGGGATTTCTAGGTCCCTAGAGAGAGAGATTTCTATGTCCCTAGAGGGATTTCTAGGTCCCTAGAGAGAGAGATTTCTATGTCCCTAGAGGGATTTCTAGGTCCCTAGAGGGATTTCTAGGTCCCTAGAGGGATAGATTTCTATGTCCCTAGAGGGATTTCTATGTCCCTAGAGAGATTTCTAGGTCCCTAGAGGGATTTCTATGTCCCTAGAGGGATTTCTAGGTCCCTAGAGGGATAGATTTCTAGGTCCCTAGAGGGATTTCTATGTCCCTAGAGGGATTTCTATGTCCCTAGAGGGATTCATATGTCCCTAGAGGGATAGATTTCTATGTCCCTAGAGGGATTTCTATGTCCCTAGAGGGATTTCTAGGTCCCTAGAGAGAGAGATTTCTATGTCCCTAGAGGGATTTCTAGGTCCCTAGAGGGATTTCTAGGTCCCTAGAGGGATTTCTAGGTCCCTAGAGGGATTTCTAGGTCCCTAGAGGGATTTCTAGGTCCCTAGAGGGATAGATTTCTAGGTCCCTAGAGGGATTTCTATGTCCCTAGAGGGATTTCAATGTCCCTAGAGGGATTTCTATGTCCCTAGAGGGATTTCTATGTCCCTAGAGGGATAGATTTCTATTTCCCTAGAGGGATTTCTATGTCCCTATAGGGATTTCTATGCCCCTAGAGGGATTTCTATGTCCCTAGAGGGATTTCTATGTCGCTAGAGGGATTTCTATGTCGCTAGAGGGATTTCTAGGTCCCTAGAGGGATTTCTAGGTCCCTAGAGAGAGAGATTTCTATGTCCCTAGAGGGATTTCTATGTCGCTAGAGGGATTTCTATGTCCCTAGAGGGATTTCTAGGTCCCTAGAGGGATTTCTAGGTCCCTAGAGGGATAGATTTCTATGTCCCTAGAGGGATTTCTATGTCACTAGAGAGATTTCTAGGTCCCTAGAGGGATTTCAATGTCCCTAGAGGGATTTCTAGGTCCCTAGAGGGATAGATTTCTAGGTCCCTAGAGGGATTTCTATGTCCCTAGAGGGATTTCAATGTCCCTAGAGGGATTTCTATGTCCCTAGAGGGATTTCTATGTCCCTAGAGGGATAGATTTCTATGTCCCTAGAGGGATTTCTATGTCCCTATAGGGATTTCTATGTCCCTAGAGGGATTTCTATGTCCCTAGAGGGATTTCTATGTCGCTAGAGGGATTTCTATGTCGCTAGAGGGATTTCTAGGTCCCTAGAGGGATTTCTAGGTCCCTAGAGAGAGAGATTTCTATGTCCCTAGAGGGATTTCTAGGTCCCTAGAGAGAGAGATTTCTATGTCCCTAGAGGGATTTCTAGGTCCCTAGAGGGATTTCTAGGTCCCTAGAGGGATAGATTTCTATGTCCCTAGAGGGATTTCTATGTCCCTAGAGAGATTTCTAGGTCCCTAGAGGGATTTCTATGTCCCTAGAGGGATTTCTAGGTCCCTAGAGGGATAGATTTCTAGGTCCCTAGAGGGATTTCTATGTCCCTAGAGGGATTTCTATGTCCCTAGAGGGATTCATATGTCCCTAGAGGGATAGATTTCTATGTCCCTAGAGGGATTTCTATGTCCCTAGAGGGATTTCTAGGTCCCTAGAGAGAGAGATTTCTATGTCCCTAGAGGGATTTCTAGGTCCCTAGAGGGATTTCTAGGTCCCTAGAGGGATTTCTAGGTCCCTAGAGGGATTTCTAGGTCCCTAGAGGGATTTCTAGGTCCCTAGAGGGATAGATTTCTAGGTCCCTAGAGGGATTTCTATGTCCCTAGAGGGATTTCAATGTCCCTAGAGGGATTTCTATGTCCCTAGAGGGATTTCTATGTCCCTAGAGGGATAGATTTCTATTTCCCTAGAGGGATTTCTATGTCCCTATAGGGATTTCTATGCCCCTAGAGGGATTTCTATGTCCCTAGAGGGATTTCTATGTCGCTAGAGGGATTTCTATGTCGCTAGAGGGATTTCTAGGTCCCTAGAGGGATTTCTAGGTCCCTAGAGAGAGAGATTTCTATGTCCCTAGAGGGATTTCTAGGTCCCTAGAGAGAGAGATTTCTATGTCCCTAGAGGGATTTCTAGGTCCCTAGAGGGATTTCTAGGTCCCTAGAGGGATAGATTTCTATGTCCCTAGAGGGATTTCTATGTCCCTAGAGAGATTTCTAGGTCCCTAGAGGGATTTCTATGTCCCTAGAGGGATTTCTAGGTCCCTAGAGGGATTTCTAGGTCCCTAGAGGGATTTCAATGTCCCTAGAGGGATTTCTAGGTCCCTAGAGGGATTTCTAGGTCCCTAGAGGGATTTCTAGGTCCCTAGAGGGATTTCTATGTCCCTAGAGGGATAGATTTCTATGTCCCTAGAAGGATTTCTATGTCCCTAGAGGGATTTCTATGTCCCTAGAGGGATTTCTAGGTCCCTAGAGGGATTTCTATGTCCCTAGAGGGATAGATTTATATGTCCCTAGAGGGATTTCTATGTCCATAGAGGGATTTCTATGTCCCTAGAGGGATTTCTAGGTCCCTAGAGGGATAGATTTCTATGTCCCTAGAGGGATTTCTAGGTCCCTAGAGGGATTTCTATGTCCCTAGAGCGATAGATTTCTATGTCCCTAGAGGGATTTCTATGTCGCTAGAGGGATTTCTATGTCGCTAGAGGGATTTCTAGGTCCCTAGAGGGATAGATTTCTAGGTCCCTAGAGGGATTTCAATGTCCCTAGAGGGATTTCTAGGTCCCTAGAGGGATAGATTTCTAGGTCCCTAGAGGGATTTCAATGTCCCTAGAGGGATTTCTAGGTCCCTAGAGGGATTTCTATGTCCCTAGAGGGATAGATTTCTATGTCCCTAGAGGGATTTCTATGTCCCTATAGGGATTTCTATGTCCCTAGAGGGATTTCTATGTCCCTAGAGGGATTTCTATGTCGCTAGAGGGATTTCTATGTCGCTAGAGGGATTTCTAGGTCCCTAGAGGGATTTCTAGGTCCCTAGAGAGAGAGATTTCTATGTCCCTAGAGGGATTTCTAGGTCCCTAGAGAGAGAGATTTCTATGTCCCTAGAGGGATTTCTAGGTCCCTAGAGGGATTTCTAGGTCCCTAGAGGGATAGATTTCTATGTCCCTAGAGGGATTTCTATGTCCCTAGAGAGATTTCTAGGTCCCTAGAGGGATTTCTATGTCCCTAGAGGGATTTCTAGGTCCCTAGAGGGATAGATTTCTAGGTCCCTAGAGGGATTTCTATGTCCCTAGAGGGATTTCTATGTCCCTAGAGGGATTCATATGTCCCTAGAGGGATAGATTTCTATGTCCCTAGAGGGATTTCTATGTCCCTAGAGGGATTTCTAGGTCCCTAGAGAGAGAGATTTCTATGTCCCTAGAGGGATTTCTAGGTCCCTAGAGGGATTTCTAGGTCCCTAGAGGGATTTCTAGGTCCCTAGAGGGATTTCTAGGTCCCTAGAGGGATTTCTAGGTCCCTAGAGGGATAGATTTCTAGGTCCCTAGAGGGATTTCTATGTCCCTAGAGGGATTTCAATGTCCCTAGAGGGATTTCTATGTCCCTAGAGGGATTTCTATGTCCCTAGAGGGATAGATTTCTATTTCCCTAGAGGGATTTCTATGTCCCTATAGGGATTTCTATGCCCCTAGAGGGATTTCTATGTCCCTAGAAGGATTTCTATGTCGCTAGAGGGATTTCTATGTCGCTAGAGGGATTTCTAGGTCCCTAGAGGGATTTCTAGGTCCCTAGAGAGAGAGATTTCTATGTCCCTAGAGGGATTTCTATGTCGCTAGAGGGATTTCTATGTCCCTAGAGGGATTTCTAGGTCCCTAGAGGGATTTCTAGGTCCCTAGAGGGATAGATTTCTATGTCCCTAGAGGGATTTCTATGTCACTAGAGAGATTTCTAGGTCCCTAGAGGGATTTCAATGTCCCTAGAGGGATTTCTAGGTCCCTAGAGGGATAGATTTCTAGGTCCCTAGAGGGATTTCTATGTCCCTAGAGGGATTTCAATGTCCCTAGAGGGATTTCTATGTCCCTAGAGGGATTTCTATGTCCCTAGAGGGATAGATTTCTATGTCCCTAGAGGGATTTCTATGTCCCTATAGGGATTTCTATGTCCCTAGAGGGATTTCTATGTCCCTAGAGGGATTTCTATGTCGCTAGAGGGATTTCTATGTCGCTAGAGGGATTTCTAGGTCCCTAGAGGGATTTCTAGGTCCCTAGAGAGAGAGATTTCTATGTCCCTAGAGGGATTTCTAGGTCCCTAGAGAGAGAGATTTCTATGTCCCTAGAGGGATTTCTAGGTCCCTAGAGGGATTTCTAGGTCCCTAGAGGGATAGATTTCTATGTCCCTAGAGGGATTTCTATGTCCCTAGAGAGATTTCTAGGTCCCTAGAGGGATTTCTATGTCCCTAGAGGGATTTCTAGGTCCCTAGAGGGATAGATTTCTAGGTCCCTAGAGGGATTTCTATGTCCCTAGAGGGATTTCTATGTCCCTAGAGGGATTCATATGTCCCTAGAGGGATAGATTTCTATGTCCCTAGAGGGATTTCTATGTCCCTAGAGGGATTTCTAGGTCCCTAGAGAGAGAGATTTCTATGTCCCTAGAGGGATTTCTAGGTCCCTAGAGGGATTTCTAGGTCCCTAGAGGGATTTCTAGGTCCCTAGAGGGATTTCTAGGTCCCTAGAGGGATTTCTAGGTCCCTAGAGGGATAGATTTCTAGGTCCCTAGAGGGATTTCTATGTCCCTAGAGGGATTTCAATGTCCCTAGAGGGATTTCTATGTCCCTAGAGGGATTTCTATGTCCCTAGAGGGATAGATTTCTATTTCCCTAGAGGGATTTCTATGTCCCTATAGGGATTTCTATGCCCCTAGAGGGATTTCTATGTCCCTAGAGGGATTTCTATGTCGCTAGAGGGATTTCTATGTCGCTAGAGGGATTTCTAGGTCCCTAGAGGGATTTCTAGGTCCCTAGAGAGAGAGATTTCTATGTCCCTAGAGGGATTTCTAGGTCCCTAGAGAGAGAGATTTCTATGTCCCTAGAGGGATTTCTAGGTCCCTAGAGGGATTTCTAGGTCCCTAGAGGGATAGATTTCTATGTCCCTAGAGGGATTTCTATGTCCCTAGAGAGATTTCTAGGTCCCTAGAGGGATTTCTATGTCCCTAGAGGGATTTCTAGGTCCCTAGAGGGATTTCTAGGTCCCTAGAGGGATTTCAATGTCCCTAGAGGGATTTCTAGGTCCCTAGAGGGATTTCTAGGTCCCTAGAGGGATTTCTAGGTCCCTAGAGGGATTTCTATGTCCCTAGAGGGATAGATTTCTATGTCCCTAGAAGGATTTCTATGTCCCTAGAGGGATTTCTATGTCCCTAGAGGGATTTCTAGGTCCCTAGAGGGATTTCTATGTCCCTAGAGGGATAGATTTATATGTCCCTAGAGGGATTTCTATGTCCATAGAGGGATTTCTATGTCCCTAGAGGGATTTCTAGGTCCCTAGAGGGATAGATTTCTATGTCCCTAGAGGGATTTCTAGGTCCCTAGAGGGATTTCTATGTCCCTAGAGCGATAGATTTCTATGTCCCTAGAGGGATTTCTATGTCGCTAGAGGGATTTCTATGTCGCTAGAGGGATTTCTAGGTCCCTAGAGGGATAGATTTCTAGGTCCCTAGAGGGATTTCAATGTCCCTAGAGGGATTTCTAGGTCCCTAGAGGGATAGATTTCTAGGTCCCTAGAGGGATTTCAATGTCCCTAGAGGGATTTCTAGGTCCCTAGAGGGATTTCAATGTCCCTAGAGGGATTTCTAGGTCCCTAGAGGGATAGATTTCTAGGTCCCTAGAGGGATTTCTATGTCCCTAGAGGGATTTCTATGTCCCTAGAGGGATTTCTATGTCCCTAGAGGGATTTCTATGTCCCTAGAGGGATAGATTTCTATGTCCCTAGAGGGATTTCTATGTCCCTAGAGGGATTTCTAGGTCCCTAGAGAGAGAGATTTCTATGTCTCTAGAGGGATTTCTAGGTCCCTAGAGGGATTTCTAGGTCCCTAGAGGGATTTCTAGGTCCCTAGAGGGATTTCTAGGTCCCTAGAGGGATTTCTAGGTCCCTAGAGGGATTTCTAGGTCCCTAGAGGGATAGATTTCTATGTCCCTAGAGGGATTTCTATGTCCCTAGAGAGATTTCTATGTCCCTAGAGAGATTTCTAGGTCCCTAGAGGGATTTCAATGTCCCTAGAGGGATTTCTAGGTCCCTAGAGGGATAGATTTCAATGTCCCTAGAGGGATTTCTAGGTCCCTAGAGGGATTTCTATGTCCCTAGAGGGATAGATTTCTATGTCCCTAGAGGGATTTCTATGTCGCTAGAGGGATTTCTATGTCCCTAGAGGGATTTCAATGTCCCTAGAGGGATTTCTAGGTCCCTAGAGGGATTTCAATGTCCCTAGAGGGATTTCTAGGTCCCTAGAGGGATAGATTTCTAGGTCCCTAGAGGGATTTCTATGTCCCTAGAGGGATTTCTATGTCCCTAGAGGGATTTCTATGTCCCTAGAGGGATTTCTATGTCCCTAGAGGGATAGATTTCTATGTCCCTAGAGGGATTTCTATGTCCCTAGAGGGATTTCTAGGTCCCTAGAGAGAGAGATTTCTATGTCTCTAGAGGGATTTCTAGGTCCCTAGAGGGATTTCTAGGTCCCTAGAGGGATTTCTAGGTCCCTAGAGGGATTTCTAGGTCCCTAGAGGGATTTCTAGGTCCCTAGAGGGATTTCTAGGTCCCTAGAGGGATAGATTTCTATGTCCCTAGAGGGATTTCTAGGTCCCTAGAGGGATTTCTATGTCCCTAGAGCGATAGATTTCTTTGTCCCTAGAGGGATTTCTATGTCCCTAGAGGGATTTCTATGTCGCTAGAGGGATTTCTATGTCGCTAGAGGGATTTCTAGGTCCCTAGAGGGATAGATTTCAATGTCCCTAGAGGGATTTCTAGGTCCCTAGAGGGATTTCTATGTCCCTAGAGGGATAGATTTCTATGTCCCTAGAGGGATTTCTATGTCGCTAGAGGGATTTCTATGTCCCTAGAGGGATTTCTAGGTCCCTAGAGGGATTTCTAGGTCCCTAGAGGGATAGATTTCTATGTCCCTAGAGGGATTTCTATGTCACTAGAGAGATTTCTAGGTCCCTAGAGGGATTTCAATGTCCCTAGAGGGATTTCTAGGTCCCTAGAGGGATAGATTTCTAGGTCCCTAGAGGGATTTCTATGTCCCTAGAGGGATTTCAATGTCCCTAGAGGGATTTCTATGTCCCTAGAGGGATTTCTATGTCCCTAGAGGGATAGATTTCTATGTCCCTAGAGGGATTTCTATGTCCCTATAGGGATTTCTATGTCCCTAGAGGGATTTCTATGTCCCTAGAGGGATTTCTATGTCGCTAGAGGGATTTCTATGTCGCTAGAGGGATTTCTAGGTCCCTAGAGGGATTTCTAGGTCCCTAGAGAGAGAGATTTCTATGTCCCTAGAGGGATTTCTAGGTCCCTAGAGAGAGAGATTTCTATGTCCCTAGAGGGATTTCTAGGTCCCTAGAGGGATTTCTAGGTCCCTAGAGGGATAGATTTCTATGTCCCTAGAGGGATTTCTATGTCCCTAGAGAGATTTCTAGGTCCCTAGAGGGATTTCTATGTCCCTAGAGGGATTTCTAGGTCCCTAGAGGGATAGATTTCTAGGTCCCTAGAGGGATTTCTATGTCCCTAGAGGGATTTCTATGTCCCTAGAGGGATTCATATGTCCCTAGAGGGATAGATTTCTATGTCCCTAGAGGGATTTCTATGTCCCTAGAGGGATTTCTAGGTCCCTAGAGAGAGAGATTTCTATGTCCCTAGAGGGATTTCTAGGTCCCTAGAGGGATTTCTAGGTCCCTAGAGGGATTTCTAGGTCCCTAGAGGGATTTCTAGGTCCCTAGAGGGATTTCTAGGTCCCTAGAGGGATAGATTTCTAGGTCCCTAGAGGGATTTCTATGTCCCTAGAGGGATTTCAATGTCCCTAGAGGGATTTCTATGTCCCTAGAGGGATTTCTATGTCCCTAGAGGGATAGATTTCTATTTCCCTAGAGGGATTTCTATGTCCCTATAGGGATTTCTATGCCCCTAGAGGGATTTCTATGTCCCTAGAGGGATTTCTATGTCGCTAGAGGGATTTCTATGTCGCTAGAGGGATTTCTAGGTCCCTAGAGGGATTTCTAGGTCCCTAGAGAGAGAGATTTCTATGTCCCTAGAGGGATTTCTATGTCGCTAGAGGGATTTCTATGTCCCTAGAGGGATTTCTAGGTCCCTAGAGGGATTTCTAGGTCCCTAGAGGGATAGATTTCTATGTCCCTAGAGGGATTTCTATGTCACTAGAGAGATTTCTAGGTCCCTAGAGGGATTTCAATGTCCCTAGAGGGATTTCTAGGTCCCTAGAGGGATAGATTTCTAGGTCCCTAGAGGGATTTCTATGTCCCTAGAGGGATTTCAATGTCCCTAGAGGGATTTCTATGTCCCTAGAGGGATTTCTATGTCCCTAGAGGGATAGATTTCTATGTCCCTAGAGGGATTTCTATGTCCCTATAGGGATTTCTATGTCCCTAGAGGGATTTCTATGTCCCTAGAGGGATTTCTATGTCGCTAGAGGGATTTCTATGTCGCTAGAGGGATTTCTAGGTCCCTAGAGGGATTTCTAGGTCCCTAGAGAGAGAGATTTCTATGTCCCTAGAGGGATTTCTAGGTCCCTAGAGAGAGAGATTTCTATGTCCCTAGAGGGATTTCTAGGTCCCTAGAGGGATTTCTAGGTCCCTAGAGGGATAGATTTCTATGTCCCTAGAGGGATTTCTATGTCCCTAGAGAGATTTCTAGGTCCCTAGAGGGATTTCTATGTCCCTAGAGGGATTTCTAGGTCCCTAGAGGGATAGATTTCTAGGTCCCTAGAGGGATTTCTATGTCCCTAGAGGGATTTCTATGTCCCTAGAGGGATTCATATGTCCCTAGAGGGATAGATTTCTATGTCCCTAGAGGGATTTCTATGTCCCTAGAGGGATTTCTAGGTCCCTAGAGAGAGAGATTTCTATGTCCCTAGAGGGATTTCTAGGTCCCTAGAGGGATTTCTAGGTCCCTAGAGGGATTTCTAGGTCCCTAGAGGGATTTCTAGGTCCCTAGAGGGATTTCTAGGTCCCTAGAGGGATAGATTTCTAGGTCCCTAGAGGGATTTCTATGTCCCTAGAGGGATTTCAATGTCCCTAGAGGGATTTCTATGTCCCTAGAGGGATTTCTATGTCCCTAGAGGGATAGATTTCTATTTCCCTAGAGGGATTTCTATGTCCCTATAGGGATTTCTATGCCCCTAGAGGGATTTCTATGTCCCTAGAGGGATTTCTATGTCGCTAGAGGGATTTCTATGTCGCTAGAGGGATTTCTAGGTCCCTAGAGGGATTTCTAGGTCCCTAGAGAGAGAGATTTCTATGTCCCTAGAGGGATTTCTAGGTCCCTAGAGAGAGAGATTTCTATGTCCCTAGAGGGATTTCTAGGTCCCTAGAGGGATTTCTAGGTCCCTAGAGGGATAGATTTCTATGTCCCTAGAGGGATTTCTATGTCCCTAGAGAGATTTCTAGGTCCCTAGAGGGATTTCTATGTCCCTAGAGGGATTTCTAGGTCCCTAGAGGGATTTCTAGGTCCCTAGAGGGATTTCAATGTCCCTAGAGGGATTTCTAGGTCCCTAGAGGGATTTCTAGGTCCCTAGAGGGATTTCTAGGTCCCTAGAGGGATTTCTATGTCCCTAGAGGGATAGATTTCTATGTCCCTAGAAGGATTTCTATGTCCCTAGAGGGATTTCTATGTCCCTAGAGGGATTTCTAGGTCCCTAGAGGGATTTCTATGTCCCTAGAGGGATAGATTTATATGTCCCTAGAGGGATTTCTATGTCCATAGAGGGATTTCTATGTCCCTAGAGGGATTTCTAGGTCCCTAGAGGGATAGATTTCTATGTCCCTAGAGGGATTTCTAGGTCCCTAGAGGGATTTCTATGTCCCTAGAGCGATAGATTTCTATGTCCCTAGAGGGATTTCTATGTCGCTAGAGGGATTTCTATGTCGCTAGAGGGATTTCTAGGTCCCTAGAGGGATAGATTTCTAGGTCCCTAGAGGGATTTCAATGTCCCTAGAGGGATTTCTAGGTCCCTAGAGGGATAGATTTCTAGGTCCCTAGAGGGATTTCAATGTCCCTAGAGGGATTTCTAGGTCCCTAGAGGGATTTCTATGTCCCTAGAGGGATAGATTTCTATGTCCCTAGAGGGATTTCTATGTCCCTATAGGGATTTCTATGTCCCTAGAGGGATTTCTATGTCCCTAGAGGGATTTCTATGTCGCTAGAGGGATTTCTATGTCGCTAGAGGGATTTCTAGGTCCCTAGAGGGATTTCTAGGTCCCTAGAGAGAGAGATTTCTATGTCCCTAGAGGGATTTCTAGGTCCCTAGAGAGAGAGATTTCTATGTCCCTAGAGGGATTTCTAGGTCCCTAGAGGGATTTCTAGGTCCCTAGAGGGATAGATTTCTATGTCCCTAGAGGGATTTCTATGTCCCTAGAGAGATTTCTAGGTCCCTAGAGGGATTTCTATGTCCCTAGAGGGATTTCTAGGTCCCTAGAGGGATAGATTTCTAGGTCCCTAGAGGGATTTCTATGTCCCTAGAGGGATTTCTATGTCCCTAGAGGGATTCATATGTCCCTAGAGGGATAGATTTCTATGTCCCTAGAGGGATTTCTATGTCCCTAGAGGGATTTCTAGGTCCCTAGAGAGAGAGATTTCTATGTCCCTAGAGGGATTTCTAGGTCCCTAGAGGGATTTCTAGGTCCCTAGAGGGATTTCTAGGTCCCTAGAGGGATTTCTAGGTCCCTAGAGGGATTTCTAGGTCCCTAGAGGGATAGATTTCTAGGTCCCTAGAGGGATTTCTATGTCCCTAGAGGGATTTCAATGTCCCTAGAGGGATTTCTATGTCCCTAGAGGGATTTCTATGTCCCTAGAGGGATAGATTTCTATTTCCCTAGAGGGATTTCTATGTCCCTATAGGGATTTCTATGCCCCTAGAGGGATTTCTATGTCCCTAGAAGGATTTCTATGTCGCTAGAGGGATTTCTATGTCGCTAGAGGGATTTCTAGGTCCCTAGAGGGATTTCTAGGTCCCTAGAGAGAGAGATTTCTATGTCCCTAGAGGGATTTCTATGTCGCTAGAGGGATTTCTATGTCCCTAGAGGGATTTCTAGGTCCCTAGAGGGATTTCTAGGTCCCTAGAGGGATAGATTTCTATGTCCCTAGAGGGATTTCTATGTCACTAGAGAGATTTCTAGGTCCCTAGAGGGATTTCAATGTCCCTAGAGGGATTTCTAGGTCCCTAGAGGGATAGATTTCTAGGTCCCTAGAGGGATTTCTATGTCCCTAGAGGGATTTCAATGTCCCTAGAGGGATTTCTATGTCCCTAGAGGGATTTCTATGTCCCTAGAGGGATAGATTTCTATGTCCCTAGAGGGATTTCTATGTCCCTATAGGGATTTCTATGTCCCTAGAGGGATTTCTATGTCCCTAGAGGGATTTCTATGTCGCTAGAGGGATTTCTATGTCGCTAGAGGGATTTCTAGGTCCCTAGAGGGATTTCTAGGTCCCTAGAGAGAGAGATTTCTATGTCCCTAGAGGGATTTCTAGGTCCCTAGAGAGAGAGATTTCTATGTCCCTAGAGGGATTTCTAGGTCCCTAGAGGGATTTCTAGGTCCCTAGAGGGATAGATTTCTATGTCCCTAGAGGGATTTCTATGTCCCTAGAGAGATTTCTAGGTCCCTAGAGGGATTTCTATGTCCCTAGAGGGATTTCTAGGTCCCTAGAGGGATAGATTTCTAGGTCCCTAGAGGGATTTCTATGTCCCTAGAGGGATTTCTATGTCCCTAGAGGGATTCATATGTCCCTAGAGGGATAGATTTCTATGTCCCTAGAGGGATTTCTATGTCCCTAGAGGGATTTCTAGGTCCCTAGAGAGAGAGATTTCTATGTCCCTAGAGGGATTTCTAGGTCCCTAGAGGGATTTCTAGGTCCCTAGAGGGATTTCTAGGTCCCTAGAGGGATTTCTAGGTCCCTAGAGGGATTTCTAGGTCCCTAGAGGGATAGATTTCTAGGTCCCTAGAGGGATTTCTATGTCCCTAGAGGGATTTCAATGTCCCTAGAGGGATTTCTATGTCCCTAGAGGGATTTCTATGTCCCTAGAGGGATAGATTTCTATTTCCCTAGAGGGATTTCTATGTCCCTATAGGGATTTCTATGCCCCTAGAGGGATTTCTATGTCCCTAGAGGGATTTCTATGTCGCTAGAGGGATTTCTATGTCGCTAGAGGGATTTCTAGGTCCCTAGAGGGATTTCTAGGTCCCTAGAGAGAGAGATTTCTATGTCCCTAGAGGGATTTCTAGGTCCCTAGAGAGAGAGATTTCTATGTCCCTAGAGGGATTTCTAGGTCCCTAGAGGGATTTCTAGGTCCCTAGAGGGATAGATTTCTATGTCCCTAGAGGGATTTCTATGTCCCTAGAGAGATTTCTAGGTCCCTAGAGGGATTTCTATGTCCCTAGAGGGATTTCTAGGTCCCTAGAGGGATTTCTAGGTCCCTAGAGGGATTTCAATGTCCCTAGAGGGATTTCTAGGTCCCTAGAGGGATTTCTAGGTCCCTAGAGGGATTTCTAGGTCCCTAGAGGGATTTCTATGTCCCTAGAGGGATAGATTTCTATGTCCCTAGAAGGATTTCTATGTCCCTAGAGGGATTTCTATGTCCCTAGAGGGATTTCTAGGTCCCTAGAGGGATTTCTATGTCCCTAGAGGGATAGATTTATATGTCCCTAGAGGGATTTCTATGTCCATAGAGGGATTTCTATGTCCCTAGAGGGATTTCTAGGTCCCTAGAGGGATAGATTTCTATGTCCCTAGAGGGATTTCTAGGTCCCTAGAGGGATTTCTATGTCCCTAGAGCGATAGATTTCTATGTCCCTAGAGGGATTTCTATGTCGCTAGAGGGATTTCTATGTCGCTAGAGGGATTTCTAGGTCCCTAGAGGGATAGATTTCTAGGTCCCTAGAGGGATTTCAATGTCCCTAGAGGGATTTCTAGGTCCCTAGAGGGATAGATTTCTAGGTCCCTAGAGGGATTTCAATGTCCCTAGAGGGATTTCTAGGTCCCTAGAGGGATTTCAATGTCCCTAGAGGGATTTCTAGGTCCCTAGAGGGATAGATTTCTAGGTCCCTAGAGGGATTTCTATGTCCCTAGAGGGATTTCTATGTCCCTAGAGGGATTTCTATGTCCCTAGAGGGATTTCTATGTCCCTAGAGGGATAGATTTCTATGTCCCTAGAGGGATTTCTATGTCCCTAGAGGGATTTCTAGGTCCCTAGAGAGAGAGATTTCTATGTCTCTAGAGGGATTTCTAGGTCCCTAGAGGGATTTCTAGGTCCCTAGAGGGATTTCTAGGTCCCTAGAGGGATTTCTAGGTCCCTAGAGGGATTTCTAGGTCCCTAGAGGGATTTCTAGGTCCCTAGAGGGATAGATTTCTATGTCCCTAGAGGGATTTCTATGTCCCTAGAGAGATTTCTATGTCCCTAGAGAGATTTCTAGGTCCCTAGAGGGATTTCAATGTCCCTAGAGGGATTTCTAGGTCCCTAGAGGGATAGATTTCAATGTCCCTAGAGGGATTTCTAGGTCCCTAGAGGGATTTCTATGTCCCTAGAGGGATAGATTTCTATGTCCCTAGAGGGATTTCTATGTCGCTAGAGGGATTTCTATGTCCCTAGAGGGATTTCTAGGTCCCTAGAGGGATTTCTAGGTCCCTAGAGGGATAGATTTCTATGTCCCTAGAGGGATTTCTATGTCACTAGAGAGATTTCTAGGTCCCTAGAGGGATTTCAATATAGGGACATTGAAATCCCTCTAGGGACCTAGAAATCTATCCCTCTAGGGACCTAGAAATCCCTCTAGGGACATTGAAATCCCTCTAGGGACCTAGAAATCTATCCCTCTAGGGACCTAGAAATCCCTCTAGCGACATAGAAATCCCTCTAGCGACATAGAAATCCCTCTAGGGACAAAGAAATCTATCGCTCTAGGGACATAGAAATCCCTCTAGGGACCTAGAAATCCCTCTAGGGACATAGAAATCTATCCCTCTAGGGACCTAGAAATCCCTCTAGGGACATAGAAATCCCTCTATGGACATAGAAATCCCTCTAGGGACATATAAATCTATCCCTCTAGGGACATAGAAATCCCTCTAGGGACCTAGAAATCCCTCTAGGGACATAGAAATCCCTCTAGGGACATAGAAATCCCTCTAGGGACATAGAAATCTATCCCTCTAGGGACATAGAAATCCCTCTAGGGACCTAGAAATCCCTCTAGGGACCTAGAAATCCCTCTAGGGACATTGAAATCCCTCTAGGGACCTAGAAATCCCTCTAGGGACCTAGAAATCCCTCTAGGGACATAGAAATCCCTCTAGGGACCTAGAAATCTCTCTAGGGACATAGAAATCCCTATAGGGACATAGAAATCTATCCCTCTAGGGACCTAGAAATCCCTCTAGGGACCTAGAAATCCCTCTAGGGACCTAGAAATCCCTCTAGGGACATAGAAATCTCTCTCTCTAGGGACCTAGAAATCCCTCTAGGGACATAGAAATCTCTCTCTCTAGGGACCTAGAAATCCCTCTAGGGACCTAGAAATCCCTCTAGCGACATAGAAATCCCTCTAGCGACATAGAAATCCCTCTAGGGACATAGAAATCCCTCTAGGGACATAGAAATCCCTATAGGGACATAGAAATCCCTCTAGGGACATAGAAATCTATCCCTCTAGGGACATAGAAATCCCTCTAGGGACATAGAAATCCCTCTAGGGACATTGAAATCCCTCTAGGGACATAGAAATCCCTCTAGGGACCTAGAAATCTATCCCTCTAGGGACCTAGAAATCCCTCTAGGGACCTAGAAATCCCTCTAGGGACCTAGAAATCCCTCTAGGGACCTAGAAATCCCTCTAGGGACCTAGAAATCCCTCTAGGGACATAGAAATCTCTCTCTCTAGGGACCTAGAAATCCCTCTAGGGACATAGAAATCCCTCTAGGGACATAGAAATCTATCCCTCTAGGGACATAGAAATCCCTCTAGGGACATAGAAATCCCTCTAGGGACATAGAAATCCCTCTAGGGACATAGAAATCCCTCTAGGGACCTAGAAATCTATCCCTCTAGGGACCTAGAAATCCCTCTAGGGACATTGAAATCCCTCTAGGGACCTAGAAATCCCTCTAGGGACCTAGAAATCCCTCTAGGGACATTGAAATCCCTCTAGGGACCTAGAAATCTATCCCTCTAGGGACCTAGAAATCCCTCTAGTGACCTAGAAATCCCTCTAGGGACATAGAAATCTCTCTCTCTAGGGACCTAGAAATCCCTCTAGGGACATAGAAATCTCTCTCTCTAGGGACCTAGAAATCAATCTAGGGACCTAGAAATCCCTCTAGGGACATAGAAATCTATCCCTCTAGGGACCTAGAAATCCCTCTAGGGACCTAGAAATCCCTCTAGGGACCTAGAAATCCCTCTAGGGACCTAGAAATCCCTCTAGGGACATATAAATCTCTCTCTCTAGGGACCTAGAAATCCCTCTAGGGACATAGAAATCCCTCTAGGGACATAGAAATCTATCCCTCTAGGGACCTAGAAATCCCTCTAGGGACCTAGAAATCCCTCTAGGGACATAGAAATCCCTCTAGCGACATAGAAATCCCTCTAGGGACATAGAAATCTATCCCTCTAGGGACATAGAAATCCCTCTAGGGACCTAGAAATCCCTCTAGGGACATTGAAATCTATCCCTCTAGGGACATTGAAATCTATCCCTCTAGGGACCTAGAAATCCCTCTAGGGACATTGAAATCCCTCTAGGGACCTAGAAATCTCTCTAGGGACATAGAAATCTCTCTAGGGACATAGAAATCCCTCTAGGGACATAGAAATCTATCCCTCTAGGGACCTAGAAATCCCTCTAGGGACCTAGAAATCCCTCTAGGGACCTAGAAATCCCTCTAGGGACCTAGAAATCCCTCTAGGGACCTAGAAATCCCTCTAGGGACCTAGAAATCCCTCTAGAGACATAGAAATCTCTCTCTCTAGGGACCTAGAAATCCCTCTAGGGACATAGAAATCCCTCTAGGGACATAGAAATCTATCCCTCTAGGGACATAGAAATCCCTCTAGGGACATAGAAATCCCTCTAGGGACATAGAAATCCCTCTAGGGACATAGAAATCCCTCTAGGGACCTAGAAATCTATCCCTCTAGGGACCTAGAAATCCCTCTAGGGACATTGAAATCCCTCTAGGGACCTAGAAATCCCTCTAGGGACATTGAAATCCCTCTAGGGACCTAGAAATCTATCCCTCTAGGGACCTAGAAATCCCTCTAGCGACATAGAAATCCCTCTAGCGACATAGAAATCCCTCTAGGGACATAGAAATCTATCGCTCTAGGGACATAGAAATCCCTCTAGGGACCTAGAAATCCCTCTAGGGACATAGAAATCTATCCCTCTAGGGACCTAGAAATCCCTCTAGGGACATAGAAATCCCTCTATGGACATAGAAATCCCTCTAGGGACATATAAATCTATCCCTCTAGGGACATAGAAATCCCTCTAGGGACCTAGAAATCCCTCTAGGGACATAGAAATCCCTCTAGGGACATAGAAATCCCTCTAGGGACATAGAAATCTATACCTCTAGGGACATAGAAATCCCTCTAGGGACCTAGAAATCCCTCTAGGGACCTAGAAATCCCTCTAGGGACATTGAAATCCATCTAGGGACCTAGAAATCCCTCTAGGGACCTAGAAATCCCTCTAGGGACATAGAAATCCCTCTAGGGACCTAGAAATCTCTCTAGGGACATAGAAATCCCTCTAGGGACATAGAAATCTATCCCTCTAGGGACCTAGAAATCCCTCTAGGGACCTAGAAATCCCTCTAGGGACCTAGAAATCCCTCTAGGGACATAGAAATCTCTCTCTCTAGGGACCTAGAAATCCCTCTAGGGACATAGAAATCTCTCTCTCTAGGGACCTAGAAATCCCTCTAGGGACCTAGAAATCCCTCTAGCGACATAGAAATCCCTCTAGCGACATATAAATCCCTCTAGGGACATAGAAATCCCTATAGGGACATAGAAATCCCTCTAGGGAAATAGAAATCTATCCCTCTAGGGACATAGAAATCCCTCTAGGGACATAGAAATCCCTCTAGGGACATTGAAATCCCTCTAGGGACATAGAAATCCCTCTAGGGACCTAGAAATCTATCCCTCTAGGGACCTAGAAATCCCTCTAGGGACATTGAAATCCCTCTAGGGACCTAGAAATCTCTCTAGTGACATAGAAATCCCTCTAGGGACATAGAAATCTATCCCTCTAGGGACCTAGAAATCCCTCTAGGGACATAGAAATCCCTCTAGCGACATAGAAATCCCTCTAGGGACATAGAAATCTATCCCTCTAGGGACATAGAAATCCCTCTAGGGACCTAGAAATCCCTCTAGGGACATTGAAATCTATCCCTCTAGGGACCTAGAAATCCCTCTAGGGACATTGAAATCCCTCTAGGGACCTAGAAATCTCTCTAGGGACATAGAAATCTCTCTAGGGACATAGAAATCCCTCTAGGGACATAGAAATCTATCCCTCTAGGGACCTAGAAATCCCTCTAGGGACCTAGAAATCCCTCTAGGGACCTAGAAATCCCTCTAGGGACCTAGAAATCCCTCTAGGGACCTAGAAATCCCTCTAGGGACATAGAAATCTCTCTCTCTAGGGACCTAGAAATCCCTCTAGGGACATAGAAATCCCTCTAGGGACATAGAAATCTATCCCTCTAGGGACATAGAAATCCCTCTAGGGACATAGAAATCCCTCTAGGGACATAGAAATCCCTCTAGGGACATAGAAATCCCTCTAGGGACCTAGAAATCTATCCCTCTAGGGACCTAGAAATCCCTCTAGGGACATTGAAATCCCTCTAGGGACCTAGAAATCCCTCTAGGGACATTGAAATCCCTCTAGGGACCTAGAAATCTATCCCTCTAGGGACCTAGAAATCCCTCTAGGGACATTGAAATCCCTCTAGGGACCTAGAAATCTATCCCTCTAGGGACCTAGAAATCCCTCTAGGGACATAGAAATCTCTCTCTCTAGGGACCTAGAAATCCCTCTAGGGACATAGAAATCTCTCTCTCTAGGGACCTAGAAATCCCTCTAGGGACCTAGAAATCCCTCTAGCGACATAGAAATCCCTCTAGCGACATAGAAATCCCTCTAGGGACATAGAAATCTATCGCTCTAGGGACATAGAAATCCCTCTAGGGACCTAGAAATCCCTCTAGGGACATAGAAATCTATCCCTCTAGGGACCTAGAAATCCCTCTAGGGACATAGAAATCCCTCTATGGACATAGAAATCCCTCTAGGGACATATAAATCTATCCCTCTAGGGACATAGAAATCCCTCTAGGGACCTAGAAATCCCTCTAGGGACATAGAAATCCTTCTAGGGACATAGAAATCCCTCTAGGGACATAGAAATCTATCCCTCTAGGGACATAGAAATCCCTCTAGGGACCTAGAAATCCCTCTAGGGACCTAGAAATCCCTCTAGGGACATTGAAATCCCTCTAGGGACCTAGAAATCCCTCTAGGGACATAGAAATCTATCCCTCTAGGGACATAGAAATCCCTCTAGGGACCTAGAAATCCCTCTAGGGACATTGAAATCTATCCCTCTAGGGACATTGAAATCTATCCCTCTAGGGACCTAGAAATCCCTCTAGGGACATTGAAATCCCTCTAGGGACCTAGAAATCTCTCTAGGGACATAGAAATCTCTCTAGGGACATAGAAATCCCTCTAGGGACATAGAAATCTATCCCTCTAGGGACCTAGAAATCCCTCTAGGGACCTAGAAATCCCTCTAGGGACCTAGAAATCCCTCTAGGGACCTAGAAATCCCTCTAGGGACCTAGAAATCCCTCTAGGGACCTAGAAATCCCTCTAGAGACATAGAAATCTCTCTCTCTAGGGACCTAGAAATCCCTCTAGGGACATAGAAATCCCTCTAGGGACATAGAAATCTATCCCTCTAGGGACATAGAAATCCCTCTAGGGACATAGAAATCCCTCTAGGGACATAGAAATCCCTCTAGGGACATAGAAATCCCTCTAGGGACCTAGAAATCTATCCCTCTAGGGACCTAGAAATCCCTCTAGGGACATTGAAATCCCTCTAGGGACCTAGAAATCCCTCTAGGGACATTGAAATCCCTCTAGGGACCTAGAAATCTATCCCTCTAGGGACCTAGAAATCCCTCTAGCGACATAGAAATCCCTCTAGCGACATAGAAATCCCTCTAGGGACATAGAAATCTATCGCTCTAGGGACATAGAAATCCCTCTAGGGACCTAGAAATCCCTCTAGGGACATAGAAATCTATCCCTCTAGGGACCTAGAAATCCCTCTAGGGACATAGAAATCCCTCTATGGACATAGAAATCCCTCTAGGGACATATAAATCTATCCCTCTAGGGACATAGAAATCCCTCTAGGGACCTAGAAATCCCTCTAGGGACATAGAAATCCCTCTAGGGACATAGAAATCCCTCTAGGGACATAGAAATCTATACCTCTAGGGACATAGAAATCCCTCTAGGGACCTAGAAATCCCTCTAGGGACCTAGAAATCCCTCTAGGGACATTGAAATCCATCTAGGGACCTAGAAATCCCTCTAGGGACCTAGAAATCCCTCTAGGGACATAGAAATCCCTCTAGGGACCTAGAAATCTCTCTAGGGACATAGAAATCCCTCTAGGGACATAGAAATCTATCCCTCTAGGGACCTAGAAATCCCTCTAGGGACCTAGAAATCCCTCTAGGGACCTAGAAATCCCTCTAGGGACATAGAAATCTCTCTCTCTAGGGACCTAGAAATCCCTCTAGGGACATAGAAATCTCTCTCTCTAGGGACCTAGAAATCCCTCTAGGGACCTAGAAATCCCTCTAGCGACATAGAAATCCCTCTAGCGACATATAAATCCCTCTAGGGACATAGAAATCCCTATAGGGACATAGAAATCCCTCTAGGGAAATAGAAATCTATCCCTCTAGGGACATAGAAATCCCTCTAGGGACATAGAAATCCCTCTAGGGACATTGAAATCCCTCTAGGGACATAGAAATCCCTCTAGGGACCTAGAAATCTATCCCTCTAGGGACCTAGAAATCCCTCTAGGGACATTGAAATCCCTCTAGGGACCTAGAAATCTCTCTAGTGACATAGAAATCCCTCTAGGGACATAGAAATCTATCCCTCTAGGGACCTAGAAATCCCTCTAGGGACATAGAAATCCCTCTAGCGACATAGAAATCCCTCTAGGGACATAGAAATCTATCCCTCTAGGGACATAGAAATCCCTCTAGGGACCTAGAAATCCCTCTAGGGACATTGAAATCTATCCCTCTAGGGACCTAGAAATCCCTCTAGGGACATTGAAATCCCTCTAGGGACCTAGAAATCTCTCTAGGGACATAGAAATCTCTCTAGGGACATAGAAATCCCTCTAGGGACATAGAAATCTATCCCTCTAGGGACCTAGAAATCCCTCTAGGGACCTAGAAATCCCTCTAGGGACCTAGAAATCCCTCTAGGGACCTAGAAATCCCTCTAGGGACCTAGAAATCCCTCTAGGGACATAGAAATCTCTCTCTCTAGGGACCTAGAAATCCCTCTAGGGACATAGAAATCCCTCTAGGGACATAGAAATCTATCCCTCTAGGGACATAGAAATCCCTCTAGGGACATAGAAATCCCTCTAGGGACATAGAAATCCCTCTAGGGACATAGAAATCCCTCTAGGGACCTAGAAATCTATCCCTCTAGGGACCTAGAAATCCCTCTAGGGACATTGAAATCCCTCTAGGGACCTAGAAATCCCTCTAGGGACATTGAAATCCCTCTAGGGACCTAGAAATCTATCCCTCTAGGGACCTAGAAATCCCTCTAGGGACATTGAAATCCCTCTAGGGACCTAGAAATCTATCCCTCTAGGGACCTAGAAATCCCTCTAGGGACATAGAAATCTCTCTCTCTAGGGACCTAGAAATCCCTCTAGGGACATAGAAATCTCTCTCTCTAGGGACCTAGAAATCCCTCTAGGGACCTAGAAATCCCTCTAGCGACATAGAAATCCCTCTAGCGACATAGAAATCCCTCTAGGGACATAGAAATCTATCGCTCTAGGGACATAGAAATCCCTCTAGGGACCTAGAAATCCCTCTAGGGACATAGAAATCTATCCCTCTAGGGACCTAGAAATCCCTCTAGGGACATAGAAATCCCTCTATGGACATAGAAATTCCTCTAGGGACATATAAATCTATCCCTCTAGGGACATAGAAATCCCTCTAGGGACCTAGAAATCCCTCTAGGGACATAGAAATCCTTCTAGGGACATAGAAATCCCTCTAGGGACATAGAAATCTATCCCTCTAGGGACATAGAAATCCCTCTAGGGACCTAGAAATCCCTCTAGGGACCTAGAAATCCCTCTAGGGACATTGAAATCCCTCTAGGGACCTAGAAATCCCTCTAGGGACCTAGAAATCCCTCTAGGGACATAGAAATCCCTCTAGGGACATAGAAATCTATCCCTCTAGGGACCTAGAAATCCCTCTAGGGACCTAGAAATCCCTCTAGGGACCTAGAAATCCCTCTAGGGACATAGAAATCTCTCTCTCTAGGGACCTAGAAATCCCTCTAGGGACCTAGAAATCCCTCTAGCGACATAGAAATCCCTCTAGCGACATAGAAATCCCTCTAGGGACATAGAAATCCCTCTATGGACATAGAAATCCCTCTAGGGACATATAAATCTATCCCTCTAGGGACATAGAAATCCCTCTAGGGACCTAGAAATCCCTCTAGGGACATAGAAATCCCTCTAGGGACATAGAAATCCCTCTAGGGACATAGAAATCTATCCCTCTAGGGACATAGAAATCCCTCTAGGGACCTAGAAATCCCTCTAGGGACCTAGAAATCCCTCTAGGGACATTGAAATCCCTCTAGGGACCTAGAAATCCCTCTAGGGACCTAGAAATCCCTCTAGGGACATAGAAATCCCTCTAGGGACCTAGAAATCTCTCTAGGGACATAGAAATCCCTCTAGGGACATAGAAATCTATCCCTCTAGGGACCTAGAAATCCCTCTAGGGACCTAGAAATCCCTCTAGGGACCTAGAAATCCCTCTAGGGACATAGAAATCTCTCTCTCTAGGGACCTAGAAATCCCTCTAGGGACATAGAAATCTCTCTCTCTAGGGACCTAGAAATCCCTCTAGGGACCTAGAAATCCCTCTAGCGACATAGAAATCCCTCTAGCGACATAGAAATCCCTCTAGGGACATAGAAATCCCTCTAGGGACATAGAAATCCCTATAGGGACATAGAAATCCCTCTAGGGACATAGAAATCTATCCCTCTAGGGACATAGAAATCCCTTTAGGGACATAGAAATCCCTCTAGGGACATTGAAATCCCTCTAGGGACATAGAAATCCCTCTAGGGACCTAGAAATCTATCCCTCTAGGGACCTAGAAATCCCTCTAGGGACATTGAAATCCCTCTAGGGACCTAGAAATCTCTCTAGTGACATAGAAATCCCTCTAGGGACATAGAACTCTATCCCTCTAGGGACCTAGAAATCCCTCTAGGGACCTAGAAATCCCTCTAGGGACATAGAAATCCCTCTAGCGACATAGAAATCCCTCTAGGGACATAGAAATCTATCCCTCTAGGGACATAGAAATCCCTCTAGGGACCTAGAAATCCCTCTAGGGACATTGAAATCTATCCCTCTAGGGACCTAGAAATCCCTCTAGGGACATTGAAATCCCTCTAGGGACCTAGAAATCTCTCTAGGGACATAGAAATCCCTCTAGGGACCTAGAAATCCCTCTAGCGACATAGAAATCCCTCTAGCGACATAGAAATCCCTCTAGGGACATAGAAATCCCTCTAGGGACATAGAAATCCCTATAGGGACATAGAAATCCCTCTAGGGACATAGAAATCTATCCCTCTAGGGACATAGAAATCCCTCTAGGGACATAGAAATCCCTCTAGGGACATAGAAATCCCTCTAGGGACCTAGAAATCTATCCCTCTAGGGACCTAGAAATCCCTCTAGGGACATTGAAATCCCTCTAGGGACCTAGAAATCTCTCTAGTGACATAGAAATCCCTCTAGGGACATAGAAATCTATCCCTCTAGGGACCTAGAAATCCCTCTAGGGACCTAGAAATCCCTCTAGGGACATAGAAATCCCTCTAACGACATAGAAATCCCTCTAGGGACATAGAAATCTATCCCTCTAGGGACATAGAAATCCCTCTAGGGACCTAGAAATCCCTCTAGGGACATTGAAATCTATCCCTCTAGGGACCTAGAAATCCCTCTAGGGACATTGAAATCCCTCTAGGGACCTAGAAATCTCTCTAGGGACATAGAAATCTCTCTAGGGACATAGAAATCCCTCTAGGGACATAGAAATCTATCCCTCTAGGGACCTAGAAATCCCTCTAGGGACCTAGAAATCCCTCTAGGGACATAGAAATCCCTCTAGGGACCTAGAAATCTATCCCTCTAGGGACCTAGAAATCCCTCTAGGGACATTGAAATCCCTCTAGGGACCTAGAAATCCCTCTAGGGACATTGAAATCCCTCTAGGGACCTAGAAATCTATCCCTCTAGGGACCTAGAAATCCCTCTAGGGACCTAGAAATCCCTCTAGGGACATAGAAATCCCTCTAGGGACATAGAAATCCCTCTAGGGACATAGAAATCTATCCCTCTAGGGACATAGAAATCCCTCTAGGGACCTAGAAATCCCTCTAGGGACCTAGAAATCCCTCTAGGGACATTGAAATCCCACTAGGGACCTAGAAATCCCTCTAGGGACCTAGAAATCCCTCTAGGGACATAGAAATCCCTCTAGGGACCTAGAAATCTCTCTAGGGACATAGAAATCCCTCTAGGGACATAGAAATCTATCCCTCTAGGGACCTAGAAATCCCTCTAGGGACCTAGAAATCCCTCTAGGGACCTAGAAATCCCTCTAGGGACCTAGAAATCCCTCTAGGGACATAGAAATCTCTCTCTCTAGGGACCTAGAAATCCCTCTAGGGACATAGAAATCTCTCTCTCTAGGGACCTAGAAATCCCTCTAGGGACCTAGAAATCCCTCTAGCGACATAGAAATCTATCCCTCTAGGGACCTAGAAATCCCTCTAGGGACATAGAAATCCCTCTATGGACATAGAAATCCCTCTAGGGACATATAAATCTATCCCTCTAGGGACATAGAAATCCCTCTAGGGACCTAGAAATCCCTCTAGGGACATAGAAATCCCTCTAGGGACATAGAAATCCCTCTAGGGACCTAGAAATCCCTCTAGGGACCTAGAAATCCCTCTAGGGACATAGAAATCCCTCTAGGGACCTAGAAATCTCTCTAGGGACATAGAAATCCCTCTAGGGACATAGAAATCTATCCCTCTAGGGACCTAGAAATCCCTCTAGGGACCTAGAAATCCCTCTAGGGACCTAGAAATCCCTCTAGGGACATAGAAATCTCTCTCTCTAGGGACCTAGAAATCCCTCTAGGGACATAGAAATCTCTCTCTCTAGGGACCTAGAAATCCCTCTAGGGACCTAGAAATCCCTCTAGCGACATAGAAATCCCTCTAGCGACATAGAAATCCCTCTAGGGACATAGAAATCCCTCTAGGGACATAGAAATCCCTATAGGGACATAGAAATCCCTCTAGGGACATAGAAATCTATCCCTCTAGGGACATAGAAATCCCTCTAGGGACATAGAAATCCCTCTAGGGACATTGAAATCCCTCTAGGGACATAGAAATCCCTCTAGGGACCTAGAAATCTATCCCTCTAGGGACCTAGAAATCCCTCTAGGGACATTGAAATCCCTCTAGGGACCTAGAAATCTCTCTAGTGACATAGAAATCCCTCTAGGGACATAGAAATCTATCCCTCTAGGGACCTAGAAATCCCTCTAGGGACCTAGAAATCCCTCTAGGGACCTAGAAATCCCTCTAGGGACATAGAAATCCCTCTAGCGACATAGAAATCCCTCTAGGGACATAGAAATCTATCCCTCTAGGGACATAGAAATCCCTTCTAGGGACCTAGAAATCCCTCTAGGGACATAGAAATCTCTCTCTCTAGGGACCTAGAAATCCCTCTAGGGACATAGAAATCTCTCTCTCTAGGGACCTAGAAATCCCTCTAGGGACCTAGAAATCCCTCTAGCGACATAGAAATCCCTCTAGCGACATAGAAATCCCTCTAGGGACATAGAAATCCCTCTAGGGACATAGAAATCCCTATAGGGACATAGAAATCCCTCTAGGGACATAGAAATCTATCCCTCTAGGGACATAGAAATCCCTCTAGGGACATAGAAATCCCTCTAGGGACATTGAAATCCCTCTAGGGACATAGAAATCCCTCTAGGGACCTAGAAATCTATCCCTCTAGGGACCTAGAAATCCCTCTAGGGACATTGAAATCCCTCTAGGGACCTAGAAATCTCTCTAGTGACATAGAAATCCCTCTAGGGACATAGAAATCTATCCCTCTAGGGACCTAGAAATCCCTCTAGGGACCTAGAAATCCCTCTAGGGACATAGAAATCCCTCTAGCGACATAGAAATCCCTCTAGGGACATAGAAATCTATCCCTCTAGGGACATAGAAATCCCTCTAGGGACCTAGAAATCCCTCTAGGGACATTGAAATCTATCCCTCTAGGGACCTAGAAATCCCTCTAGGGACATTGAAATCCCTCTAGGGACCTAGAAATCTCTCTAGGGACATAGAAATCCCTCTAGGGACCTAGAAATCCCTCTAGCGACATAGAAATCCCTCTAGCGACATAGAAATCCCTCTAGGGACATAGAAATCCCTCTAGGGACATAGAAATCTATCCCTCTAGGGACCTAGAAATCCCTCTAGGGACATAGAAATCCCTCTAGCGACATAGAAATCCCTCTAGGGACATAGAAATCTATCCCTCTAGGGACATAGAAATCCCTCTAGGGACCTAGAAATCCCTCTAGGGACATTGAAATCTATCCCTCTAGGGACCTAGAAATCCCTCTAGGGACATTGAAATCCCTCTAGGGACCTAGAAATCTCTCTAGGGACATAGAAATCTCTCTAGGGACATAGAAATCCCTCTAGGGACATAGAAATCTATCCCTCTAGGGACCTAGAAATCCCTCTAGGGACCTAGAAATCCCTCTAGGGACCTAGAAATCCCTCTAGGGACCTAGAAATCCCTCTAGGGACCTAGAAATCCCTCTAGGGACATAGAAATCTCTCTCTCTAGGGACCTAGAAATCCCTCTAGGGACATAGAAATCCCTCTAGGGACATAGAAATCTATCCCTCTAGGGACATAGAAATCCCTCTAGGGACATAGAAATCCCTCTAGGGACATAGAAATCCCTCTAGGGACATAGAAATCCCTCTAGGGACCTAGAAATCTATCCCTCTAGGGACCTAGAAATCCCTCTAGGGACATTGAAATCCCTCTAGGGACCTAGAAATCCCTCTAGGGACATTGAAATCCCTCTAGGGACCTAGAAATCTATCCCTCTAGGGACCTAGAAATCCCTCTAGGGACATTGAAATCCCTCTAGGGACCTAGAAATCTATCCCTCTAGGGACCTAGAAATCCCTCTAGGGACATAGAAATCTCTCTCTCTAGGGACCTAGAAATCCCTCTAGGGACATAGAAATCTCTCTCTCTAGGGACCTAGAAATCCCTCTAGGGACCTAGAAATCCCTCTAGCGACATAGAAATCCCTCTAGCGACATAGAAATCCCTCTAGGGACATAGAAATCTATCGCTCTAGGGACATAGAAATCCCTCTAGGGACCTAGAAATCCCTCTAGGGACATAGAAATCTATCCCTCTAGGGACCTAGAAATCCCTCTAGGGACATAGAAATCCCTCTATGGACATAGAAATTCCTCTAGGGACATATAAATCTATCCCTCTAGGGACATAGAAATCCCTCTAGGGACCTAGAAATCCCTCTAGGGACATAGAAATCCTTCTAGGGACATAGAAATCCCTCTAGGGACATAGAAATCTATCCCTCTAGGGACATAGAAATCCCTCTAGGGACCTAGAAATCCCTCTAGGGACCTAGAAATCCCTCTAGGGACATTGAAATCCCTCTAGGGACCTAGAAATCCCTCTAGGGACCTAGAAATCCCTCTAGGGACATAGAAATCCCTCTAGGGACATAGAAATCTATCCCTCTAGGGACCTAGAAATCCCTCTAGGGACCTAGAAATCCCTCTAGGGACCTAGAAATCCCTCTAGGGACATAGAAATCTCTCTCTCTAGGGACCTAGAAATCCCTCTAGGGACCTAGAAATCCCTCTAGCGACATAGAAATCCCTCTAGCGACATAGAAATCCCTCTAGGGACATAGAAATCCCTCTATGGACATAGAAATCCCTCTAGGGACATATAAATCTATCCCTCTAGGGACATAGAAATCCCTCTAGGGACCTAGAAATCCCTCTAGGGACATAGAAATCCCTCTAGGGACATAGAAATCCCTCTAGGGACATAGAAATCTATCCCTCTAGGGACATAGAAATCCCTCTAGGGACCTAGAAATCCCTCTAGGGACCTAGAAATCCCTCTAGGGACATTGAAATCCCTCTAGGGACCTAGAAATCCCTCTAGGGACCTAGAAATCCCTCTAGGGACATAGAAATCCCTCTAGGGACCTAGAAATCTCTCTAGGGACATAGAAATCCCTCTAGGGACATAGAAATCTATCCCTCTAGGGACCTAGAAATCCCTCTAGGGACCTAGAAATCCCTCTAGGGACCTAGAAATCCCTCTAGGGACATAGAAATCTCTCTCTCTAGGGACCTAGAAATCCCTCTAGGGACATAGAAATCTCTCTCTCTAGGGACCTAGAAATCCCTCTAGGGACCTAGAAATCCCTCTAGCGACATAGAAATCCCTCTAGCGACATAGAAATCCCTCTAGGGACATAGAAATCCCTCTAGGGACATAGAAATCCCTATAGGGACATAGAAATCCCTCTAGGGACATAGAAATCTATCCCTCTAGGGACATAGAAATCCCTTTAGGGACATAGAAATCCCTCTAGGGACATTGAAATCCCTCTAGGGACATAGAAATCCCTCTAGGGACCTAGAAATCTATCCCTCTAGGGACCTAGAAATCCCTCTAGGGACATTGAAATCCCTCTAGGGACCTAGAAATCTCTCTAGTGACATAGAAATCCCTCTAGGGACATAGAACTCTATCCCTCTAGGGACCTAGAAATCCCTCTAGGGACCTAGAAATCCCTCTAGGGACATAGAAATCCCTCTAGCGACATAGAAATCCCTCTAGGGACATAGAAATCTATCCCTCTAGGGACATAGAAATCCCTCTAGGGACCTAGAAATCCCTCTAGGGACATTGAAATCTATCCCTCTAGGGACCTAGAAATCCCTCTAGGGACATTGAAATCCCTCTAGGGACCTAGAAATCTCTCTAGGGACATAGAAATCCCTCTAGGGACCTAGAAATCCCTCTAGCGACATAGAAATCCCTCTAGCGACATAGAAATCCCTCTAGGGACATAGAAATCCCTCTAGGGACATAGAAATCCCTATAGGGACATAGAAATCCCTCTAGGGACATAGAAATCTATCCCTCTAGGGACATAGAAATCCCTCTAGGGACATAGAAATCCCTCTAGGGACATAGAAATCCCTCTAGGGACCTAGAAATCTATCCCTCTAGGGACCTAGAAATCCCTCTAGGGACATTGAAATCCCTCTAGGGACCTAGAAATCTCTCTAGTGACATAGAAATCCCTCTAGGGACATAGAAATCTATCCCTCTAGGGACCTAGAAATCCCTCTAGGGACCTAGAAATCCCTCTAGGGACATAGAAATCCCTCTAACGACATAGAAATCCCTCTAGGGACATAGAAATCTATCCCTCTAGGGACATAGAAATCCCTCTAGGGACCTAGAAATCCCTCTAGGGACATTGAAATCTATCCCTCTAGGGACCTAGAAATCCCTCTAGGGACATTGAAATCCCTCTAGGGACCTAGAAATCTCTCTAGGGACATAGAAATCTCTCTAGGGACATAGAAATCCCTCTAGGGACATAGAAATCTATCCCTCTAGGGACCTAGAAATCCCTCTAGGGACCTAGAAATCCCTCTAGGGACATAGAAATCCCTCTAGGGACCTAGAAATCTATCCCTCTAGGGACCTAGAAATCCCTCTAGGGACATTGAAATCCCTCTAGGGACCTAGAAATCCCTCTAGGGACATTGAAATCCCTCTAGGGACCTAGAAATCTATCCCTCTAGGGACCTAGAAATCCCTCTAGGGACCTAGAAATCCCTCTAGGGACATAGAAATCCCTCTAGGGACATAGAAATCCCTCTAGGGACATAGAAATCTATCCCTCTAGGGACATAGAAATCCCTCTAGGGACCTAGAAATCCCTCTAGGGACCTAGAAATCCCTCTAGGGACATTGAAATCCCACTAGGGACCTAGAAATCCCTCTAGGGACCTAGAAATCCCTCTAGGGACATAGAAATCCCTCTAGGGACCTAGAAATCTCTCTAGGGACATAGAAATCCCTCTAGGGACATAGAAATCTATCCCTCTAGGGACCTAGAAATCCCTCTAGGGACCTAGAAATCCCTCTAGGGACCTAGAAATCCCTCTAGGGACCTAGAAATCCCTCTAGGGACATAGAAATCTCTCTCTCTAGGGACCTAGAAATCCCTCTAGGGACATAGAAATCTCTCTCTCTAGGGACCTAGAAATCCCTCTAGGGACCTAGAAATCCCTCTAGCGACATAGAAATCTATCCCTCTAGGGACCTAGAAATCCCTCTAGGGACATAGAAATCCCTCTATGGACATAGAAATCCCTCTAGGGACATATAAATCTATCCCTCTAGGGACATAGAAATCCCTCTAGGGACCTAGAAATCCCTCTAGGGACATAGAAATCCCTCTAGGGACATAGAAATCCCTCTAGGGACCTAGAAATCCCTCTAGGGACCTAGAAATCCCTCTAGGGACATAGAAATCCCTCTAGGGACCTAGAAATCTCTCTAGGGACATAGAAATCCCTCTAGGGACATAGAAATCTATCCCTCTAGGGACCTAGAAATCCCTCTAGGGACCTAGAAATCCCTCTAGGGACCTAGAAATCCCTCTAGGGACATAGAAATCTCTCTCTCTAGGGACCTAGAAATCCCTCTAGGGACATAGAAATCTCTCTCTCTAGGGACCTAGAAATCCCTCTAGGGACCTAGAAATCCCTCTAGCGACATAGAAATCCCTCTAGCGACATAGAAATCCCTCTAGGGACATAGAAATCCCTCTAGGGACATAGAAATCCCTATAGGGACATAGAAATCCCTCTAGGGACATAGAAATCTATCCCTCTAGGGACATAGAAATCCCTCTAGGGACATAGAAATCCCTCTAGGGACATTGAAATCCCTCTAGGGACATAGAAATCCCTCTAGGGACCTAGAAATCTATCCCTCTAGGGACCTAGAAATCCCTCTAGGGACATTGAAATCCCTCTAGGGACCTAGAAATCTCTCTAGTGACATAGAAATCCCTCTAGGGACATAGAAATCTATCCCTCTAGGGACCTAGAAATCCCTCTAGGGACCTAGAAATCCCTCTAGGGACCTAGAAATCCCTCTAGGGACATAGAAATCCCTCTAGCGACATAGAAATCCCTCTAGGGACATAGAAATCTATCCCTCTAGGGACATAGAAATCCCTTCTAGGGACCTAGAAATCCCTCTAGGGACATAGAAATCTCTCTCTCTAGGGACCTAGAAATCCCTCTAGGGACATAGAAATCTCTCTCTCTAGGGACCTAGAAATCCCTCTAGGGACCTAGAAATCCCTCTAGCGACATAGAAATCCCTCTAGCGACATAGAAATCCCTCTAGGGACATAGAAATCCCTCTAGGGACATAGAAATCCCTATAGGGACATAGAAATCCCTCTAGGGACATAGAAATCTATCCCTCTAGGGACATAGAAATCCCTCTAGGGACATAGAAATCCCTCTAGGGACATTGAAATCCCTCTAGGGACATAGAAATCCCTCTAGGGACCTAGAAATCTATCCCTCTAGGGACCTAGAAATCCCTCTAGGGACATTGAAATCCCTCTAGGGACCTAGAAATCTCTCTAGTGACATAGAAATCCCTCTAGGGACATAGAAATCTATCCCTCTAGGGACCTAGAAATCCCTCTAGGGACCTAGAAATCCCTCTAGGGACATAGAAATCCCTCTAGCGACATAGAAATCCCTCTAGGGACATAGAAATCTATCCCTCTAGGGACATAGAAATCCCTCTAGGGACCTAGAAATCCCTCTAGGGACATTGAAATCTATCCCTCTAGGGACCTAGAAATCCCTCTAGGGACATTGAAATCCCTCTAGGGACCTAGAAATCTCTCTAGGGACATAGAAATCCCTCTAGGGACCTAGAAATCCCTCTAGCGACATAGAAATCCCTCTAGCGACATAGAAATCCCTCTAGGGACATAGAAATCCCTCTAGGGACATAGAAATCCCTATAGGGACATAGAAATCCCTCTAGGGACATAGAAATCTATCCCTCTAGGGACATAGAAATCCCTCTAGGGACATAGAAATCCCTCTAGGGACATAGAAATCCCTCTAGGGACCTAGAAATCTATCCCTCTAGGGACCTAGAAATCCCTCTAGGGACATTGAAATCCCTCTAGGGACCTAGAAATCTCTCTAGTGACATAGAAATCCCTCTAGGGACATAGAAATCTATCCCTCTAGGGACCTAGAAATCCCTCTAGGGACCTAGAAATCCCTCTAGGGACATAGAAATCCCTCTAGCGACATAGAAATCCCTCTAGGGACATAGAAATCTATCCCTCTAGGGACATAGAAATCCCTCTAGGGACCTAGAAATCCCTCTAGGGACATTGAAATCTATCCCTCTAGGGACCTAGAAATCCCTCTAGGGACATTGAAATCCCTCTAGGGACCTAGAAATCTCTCTAGGGACATAGAAATCTCTCTAGGGACATAGAAATCCCTCTAGGGACATAGAAATCTATCCCTCTAGGGACCTAGAAATCCCTCTAGGGACCTAGAAATCCCTCTAGGGACCTAGAAATCCCTCTAGGGACCTAGTAATCCCTCTAGGGACCTAGAAATCCCTCTAGGGACATAGAAATCTCTCTCTCTAGGGACCTAGAAATCCCTCTAGGGACATAGAAATCCCTCTAGGGACATAGAAATCTATCCCTCTAGGGACATAGAAATCCCTCTAGGGACATAGAAATCCCTCTAGGGACATAGAAATCCCTCTAGGGACATAGAAATCCCTCTAGGGACCTAGAAATCTATCCCTCTAGGGACCTAGAAATCCCTCTAGGGACATAGAAATCCCTCTAGGGACCTAGAAATCTATCCCTCTAGGGACCTAGAAATCCCTCTAGGGACATTGAAATCCCTCTAGGGACCTAGAAATCCCTCTAGGGACATTGAAATCCCTCTAGGGACCTAGAAATCTATCCCTCTAGGGACCTAGAAATCCCTCTAGGGACCTAGAAATCCCTCTAGGGACATAGAAATCCCTCTAGGGACATAGAAATCCCTCTAGGGACATAGAAATCTATCCCTCTAGGGACATAGAAATCCCTCTAGGGACCTAGAAATCCCTCTAGGGACCTAGAAATCCCTCTAGGGACATTGAAATCCCTCTAGGGACCTAGAAATCCCTCTAGGGACCTAGAAATCCCTCTAGGGACATAGAAATCCCTCTAGGGACCTAGAAATCTCTCTAGGGACATAGAAATCCCTCTAGGGACATAGAAATCTATCCCTCTAGGGACCTAGAAATCCCTCTAGGGACCTAGAAATCCCTCTAGGGACCTAGAAATCCCTCTAGGGACCTAGAAATCCCTCTAGGGACATAGAAATCTCTCTCTCTAGGGACCTAGAAATCCCTCTAGGGACCTAGAAATCCCTCTAGCGACATAGAAATCTATCCCTCTAGGGACCTAGAAATCCCTCTAGGGACATAGAAATCCCTCTATGGACATAGAAATCCCTCTAGGGACATATAAATCTATCCCTCTAGGGACATAGAAATCCCTCTAGGGACCTAGAAATCCCTCTAGGGACATAGAAATCCCTCTAGGGACATAGAAATCTCTCTCTCTAGGGACCTAGAAATCCCTCTAGGGACATAGAAATCTCTCTCTCTAGGGACCTAGAAATCCCTCTAGGGACCTAGAAATCCCTCTAGCGACATAGAAATCCCTCTAGCGACATAGAAATCCCTCTAGGGACATAGAAATCCCTCTAGGGACATAGAAATCCCTATAGGGACATAGAAATCCCTCTAGGGAAATAGAAATCTATCCCTCTAGGGACATAGAAATCCCTCTAGGGACATAGAAATCCCTCTAGGGACATTGAAATCCCTCTAGGGACATAGAAATCCCTCTAGGGACCTAGAAATCTATCCCTCTAGGGACCTAGAAATCCCTCTAGGGACATTGAAATCCCTCTAGGGACCTAGAAATCTCTCTAGTGACATAGAAATCCCTCTAGGGACATAGAAATCTATCCCTCTAGGGACCTAGAAATCCCTCTAGGGACATAGAAATCCCTCTAGCGACATAGAAATCCCTCTAGGGACATAGAAATCTATCCCTCTAGGGACATAGAAATCCCTCTAGGGACCTAGAAATCCCTCTAGGGACATTGAAATCTATCCCTCTAGGGACCTAGAAATCCCTCTAGGGACCTAGAAATCCCTCTAGGGACCTAGAAATCCCTCTAGGGACCTAGAAATCCCTCTAGGGACATAGAAATCTCTCTCTCTAGGGACCTAGAAATCCCTCTAGGGACATAGAAATCCCTCTAGGGACATAGAAATCTATCCCTCTAGGGACATAGAAATCCCTCTAGGGACATAGAAATCCCTCTAGGGACATAGAAATCCCTCTAGGGACATAGAAATCCCTCTAGGGACCTAGAAATCTATCCCTCTAGGGACCTAGAAATCTCTCTAGGGACATAGAAATCTCTCTAGGGACATAGAAATCCCTCTAGGGACATTGAAATCTATCCCTCTAGGGACCTAGAAATCCCTCTAGGGACCTAGAAATCCCTCTAGGGACCTAGAAATCCCTCTAGGGACCTAGAAATCCCTCTAGGGACCTAGAAATCCCTCTAGGGACATAGAAATCTCTCTCTCTAGGGACCTAGAAATCCCTCTAGGGACATAGAAATCCCTCTAGGGACATAGAAATCTATCCCTCTAGGGACATAGAAATCCCTCTAGGGACATAGAAATCCCTCTAGGGACATAGAAATCCCTCTAGGGACATAGAAATCCCTCTAGGGACCTAGAAATCTATCCCTCTAGGGACCTAGAAATCCCTCTAGGGACATTGAAATCCCTCTAGGGACCTAGAAATCCCTCTAGGGACATTGAAATCCCTCTAGGGACCTAGAAATCTATCCCTCTAGGGACCTAGAAATCCCTCTAGGGACATTGAAATCCCTCTAGGGACCTAGAAATCTATCCCTCTAGGGACCTAGAAATCCCTCTAGGGACATAGAAATCTCTCTCTCTAGGGACCTAGAAATCCCTCTAGGGACATAGAAATCTCTCTCTCTAGGGACCTAGAAATCCCTCTAGGGACCTAGAAATCCCTCTAGCGACATAGAAATCCCTCTAGCGACATAGAAATCCCTCTAGGGACATAGAAATCTATCGCTCTAGGGACATAGAAATCCCTCTAGGGACCTAGAAATCCCTCTAGGGACATAGAAATCTATCCCTCTAGGGACCTAGAAATCCCTCTAGGGACATAGAAATCCCTCTATGGACATAGAAATCCCTCTAGGGACATATAAATCTATCCCTCTAGGGACATAGAAATCCCTCTAGGGACCTAGAAATCCCTCTAGGGACATAGAAATCCCTCTAGGGACATAGAAATCCCTCTAGGGACATAGAAATCTATCCCTCTAGGGACATAGAAATCCCTCTAGGGACCTAGAAATCCCTCTAGGGACATTGAAATCACTCTAGGGACCTAGAAATCCCTCTAGGGACCTAGAAATCCCTCTAGGGACATAGAAATCCCTCTAGGGACCTAGAAATCTCTCTAGGGACATAGAAATCCCTCTAGGGACATAGAAATCTATCCCTCTAGGGACCTAGAAATCCCTCTAGGGACCTAGAAATCCCTCTAGGGACCTAGAAATCCCTCTAGGGACCTAGAAATCCCTCTAGGGACATAGAAATCTCTCTCTCTAGGGACCTAGAAATCCCTCTAGGGACCTAGAAATCCCTCTAGGGACCTAGAAATCCCTCTAGGGACATAGAAATCCCTCTAGGGACCTAGAAATCTCTCTAGGGACATAGAAATCCCTCTAGGGACATAGAAATCCCTCTAGGGACCTAGAAATCCCTCTAGGGACATAGAAATCTCTCTCTCTAGGGACCTAGAAATCCCTCTAGGGACCTAGAAATCCCTCTAGCGACATAGAAATCCCTCTAGCGACATAGAAATCCCTCTAGGGACATAGAAATCCCTCTAGCGACATAGAAATCCCTCTAGGGACATAGAAATCCCTCTAGGGACATAGAAATCCCTATAGGGACATAGAAATCCCTCTAGGGACATAGAAATCTATCCCTCTAGGGACATAGAAATCCCTCTAGGGACATAGAAATCCCTCTAGGGACATAGAAATCCCTCTAGGGACCTAGAAATCTATCCCTCTAGGGACCTAGAAATCCCTCTAGGGACATTGAAATCCCTCTAGGGACCTAGAAATCTCTCTAGTGACATAGAAATCCCTCTAGGGACATAGAAATCTATCCCTCTAGGGACCTAGAAATCCCTCTAGGGACCTAGAAATCCCTCTAGGGACATAGAAATCCCTCTAGCGACATAGAAATCCCTCTAGGGACATAGAAATCTATCCCTCTAGGGACATAGAAATCCCTCTAGGGACCTAGAAATCCCTCTAGGGACATTGAAATCTATCCCTCTAGGGACCTAGAAATCCCTCTAGGGACATTGAAATCCCTCTAGGGACCTAGAAATCTCTCTAGGGACATAGAAATCTCTCTAGGGACATAGAAATCCCTCTAGGGACATAGAAATCTATCCCTCTAGGGACCTAGAAATCCCTCTAGGGACCTAGAAATCCCTCTAGGGACCTAGAAATCCCTCTAGGGACCTAGTAATCCCTCTAGGGACCTAGAAATCCCTCTAGGGACATAGAAATCTCTCTCTCTAGGGACCTAGAAATCCCTCTAGGGACATAGAAATCCCTCTAGGGACATAGAAATCTATCCCTCTAGGGACATAGAAATCCCTCTAGGGACATAGAAATCCCTCTAGGGACATAGAAATCCCTCTAGGGACATAGAAATCCCTCTAGGGACCTAGAAATCTATCCCTCTAGGGACCTAGAAATCCCTCTAGGGACATAGAAATCCCTCTAGGGACCTAGAAATCTATCCCTCTAGGGACCTAGAAATCCCTCTAGGGACATTGAAATCCCTCTAGGGACCTAGAAATCCCTCTAGGGACATTGAAATCCCTCTAGGGACCTAGAAATCTATCCCTCTAGGGACCTAGAAATCCCTCTAGGGACCTAGAAATCCCTCTAGGGACATAGAAATCCCTCTAGGGACATAGAAATCCCTCTAGGGACATAGAAATCTATCCCTCTAGGGACATAGAAATCCCTCTAGGGACCTAGAAATCCCTCTAGGGACCTAGAAATCCCTCTAGGGACATTGAAATCCCTCTAGGGACCTAGAAATCCCTCTAGGGACCTAGAAATCCCTCTAGGGACATAGAAATCCCTCTAGGGACCTAGAAATCTCTCTAGGGACATAGAAATCCCTCTAGGGACATAGAAATCTATCCCTCTAGGGACCTAGAAATCCCTCTAGGGACCTAGAAATCCCTCTAGGGACCTAGAAATCCCTCTAGGGACCTAGAAATCCCTCTAGGGACATAGAAATCTCTCTCTCTAGGGACCTAGAAATCCCTCTAGGGACCTAGAAATCCCTCTAGCGACATAGAAATCTATCCCTCTAGGGACCTAGAAATCCCTCTAGGGACATAGAAATCCCTCTATGGACATAGAAATCCCTCTAGGGACATATAAATCTATCCCTCTAGGGACATAGAAATCCCTCTAGGGACCTAGAAATCCCTCTAGGGACATAGAAATCCCTCTAGGGACATAGAAATCTCTCTCTCTAGGGACCTAGAAATCCCTCTAGGGACATAGAAATCTCTCTCTCTAGGGACCTAGAAATCCCTCTAGGGACCTAGAAATCCCTCTAGCGACATAGAAATCCCTCTAGCGACATAGAAATCCCTCTAGGGACATAGAAATCCCTCTAGGGACATAGAAATCCCTATAGGGACATAGAAATCCCTCTAGGGAAATAGAAATCTATCCCTCTAGGGACATAGAAATCCCTCTAGGGACATAGAAATCCCTCTAGGGACATTGAAATCCCTCTAGGGACATAGAAATCCCTCTAGGGACCTAGAAATCTATCCCTCTAGGGACCTAGAAATCCCTCTAGGGACATTGAAATCCCTCTAGGGACCTAGAAATCTCTCTAGTGACATAGAAATCCCTCTAGGGACATAGAAATCTATCCCTCTAGGGACCTAGAAATCCCTCTAGGGACATAGAAATCCCTCTAGCGACATAGAAATCCCTCTAGGGACATAGAAATCTATCCCTCTAGGGACATAGAAATCCCTCTAGGGACCTAGAAATCCCTCTAGGGACATTGAAATCTATCCCTCTAGGGACCTAGAAATCCCTCTAGGGACCTAGAAATCCCTCTAGGGACCTAGAAATCCCTCTAGGGACCTAGAAATCCCTCTAGGGACATAGAAATCTCTCTCTCTAGGGACCTAGAAATCCCTCTAGGGACATAGAAATCCCTCTAGGGACATAGAAATCTATCCCTCTAGGGACATAGAAATCCCTCTAGGGACATAGAAATCCCTCTAGGGACATAGAAATCCCTCTAGGGACATAGAAATCCCTCTAGGGACCTAGAAATCTATCCCTCTAGGGACCTAGAAATCTCTCTAGGGACATAGAAATCTCTCTAGGGACATAGAAATCCCTCTAGGGACATTGAAATCTATCCCTCTAGGGACCTAGAAATCCCTCTAGGGACCTAGAAATCCCTCTAGGGACCTAGAAATCCCTCTAGGGACCTAGAAATCCCTCTAGGGACCTAGAAATCCCTCTAGGGACATAGAAATCTCTCTCTCTAGGGACCTAGAAATCCCTCTAGGGACATAGAAATCCCTCTAGGGACATAGAAATCTATCCCTCTAGGGACATAGAAATCCCTCTAGGGACATAGAAATCCCTCTAGGGACATAGAAATCCCTCTAGGGACATAGAAATCCCTCTAGGGACCTAGAAATCTATCCCTCTAGGGACCTAGAAATCCCTCTAGGGACATTGAAATCCCTCTAGGGACCTAGAAATCCCTCTAGGGACATTGAAATCCCTCTAGGGACCTAGAAATCTATCCCTCTAGGGACCTAGAAATCCCTCTAGGGACATTGAAATCCCTCTAGGGACCTAGAAATCTATCCCTCTAGGGACCTAGAAATCCCTCTAGGGACATAGAAATCTCTCTCTCTAGGGACCTAGAAATCCCTCTAGGGACATAGAAATCTCTCTCTCTAGGGACCTAGAAATCCCTCTAGGGACCTAGAAATCCCTCTAGCGACATAGAAATCCCTCTAGCGACATAGAAATCCCTCTAGGGACATAGAAATCTATCGCTCTAGGGACATAGAAATCCCTCTAGGGACCTAGAAATCCCTCTAGGGACATAGAAATCTATCCCTCTAGGGACCTAGAAATCCCTCTAGGGACATAGAAATCCCTCTATGGACATAGAAATCCCTCTAGGGACATATAAATCTATCCCTCTAGGGACATAGAAATCCCTCTAGGGACCTAGAAATCCCTCTAGGGACATAGAAATCCCTCTAGGGACATAGAAATCCCTCTAGGGACATAGAAATCTATCCCTCTAGGGACATAGAAATCCCTCTAGGGACCTAGAAATCCCTCTAGGGACATTGAAATCACTCTAGGGACCTAGAAATCCCTCTAGGGACCTAGAAATCCCTCTAGGGACATAGAAATCCCTCTAGGGACCTAGAAATCTCTCTAGGGACATAGAAATCCCTCTAGGGACATAGAAATCTATCCCTCTAGGGACCTAGAAATCCCTCTAGGGACCTAGAAATCCCTCTAGGGACCTAGAAATCCCTCTAGGGACCTAGAAATCCCTCTAGGGACATAGAAATCTCTCTCTCTAGGGACCTAGAAATCCCTCTAGGGACCTAGAAATCCCTCTAGGGACCTAGAAATCCCTCTAGGGACATAGAAATCCCTCTAGGGACCTAGAAATCTCTCTAGGGACATAGAAATCCCTCTAGGGACATAGAAATCCCTCTAGGGACCTAGAAATCCCTCTAGGGACATAGAAATCTCTCTCTCTAGGGACCTAGAAATCCCTCTAGGGACCTAGAAATCCCTCTAGCGACATAGAAATCCCTCTAGCGACATAGAAATCCCTCTAGGGACATAGAAATCCCTCTAGGGACATAGAAATCCCTATAGGGACATAGAAATCCCTCTAGGGACATAGAAATCTATCCCTCTAGGGACATAGAAATCCCTCTAGGGACATAGAAATCCCTCTAGGGACCTAGAAATCCCTCTAGGGACATAGAAATCCCTCTAGGGACCTAGAAATCTATCCCTCTAGGGACCTAGAAATCCCTCTAGGGACATTGAAATCCCTCTAGGGACCTAGAAATCTCTCTAGTGACATAGAAATCCCTCTAGGGACATAGAAATCTATCCCTCTAGGGACCTAGAAATCCCTCTAGGGACCTAGAAATCCCTCTAGGGACATAGAAATCCCTCTAGCGACATAGAAATCCCTCTAGGGACCTAGAAATCCCTCTAGGGACATAGAAATCCCTCTAGGGACCTAGAAATCCCTCTAGGGACATTGAAATCTATCCCTCTAGGGACCTAGAAATCCCTCTAGGGACATTGAAATCCCTCTAGGGACCTAGAAATCTCTCTAGGGACATAGAAATCCCTCTAGGGACCTAGAAATCTCTCTAGGGACATAGAAATCCCTCTAGGGACATAGAAATCTATCCCTCTAGGGACCTAGAAATCCCTCTAGGGACCTAGAAATCCCTCTAGGGACCTAGAAATCCCTCTAGGGACATAGAAATCTCTCTCTCTAGGGACCTAGAAATCCCTCTAGGGACATAGAAATCTCTCTCTCTAGGGACCTAGAAATCCCTCTAGGGACCTAGAAATCCCTCTAGCGACATAGAAATCTATCCCTCTAGGGACCTAGAAATCCCTCTAGGGACATAGAAATCCCTCTATGGACATAGAAATCCCTCTAGGGACATATAAATCTATCCCTCTAGGGACATAGAAATCCCTCTAGGGACCTAGAAATCCCTCTAGGGACCTAGAAATCCCTCTAGGGACATAGAAATCTCTCTCTCTAGGGACCTAGAAATCCCTCTAGGGACATAGAAATCTCTCTCTCTAGGGACCTAGAAATCCCTCTAGGGACCTAGAAATCCCTCTAGCGACATAGAAATCCCTCTAGCGACATAGAAATCCCTCTAGGGACATAGAAATCCCTCTAGGGACATAGAAATCCCTATAGGGACATAGAAATCCCTCTAGGGACATAGAAATCTATCCCTCTAGGGACATAGAAATCCCTCTAGGGACATAGAAATCCCTCTAGGGACATTGAAATCCCTCTAGGGACATAGAAATCCCTCTAGGGACCTAGAAATCTATCCCTCTAGGGACCTAGAAATCCCTCTAGGGACATTGAAATCCCTCTAGGGACCTAGAAATCTCTCTAGTGACATAGAAATCCCTCTAGGGACATAGAAATCTATCCCTCTAGGGACCTAGAAATCCCTCTAGGGACCTAGAAATCCCTCTAGGGACATAGAAATCCCTCTAGCGACATAGAAATCCCTCTAGGGACATAGAAATCTATCCCTCTAGGGACATAGAAATCCCTCTAGGGACCTAGAAATCCCTCTAGGGACATTGAAATCTATCCCTCTAGGGACCTAGAAATCCCTCTAGGGACATTGAAATCCCTCTAGGGACCTAGAAATCTCTCTAGGGACATAGAAATCCCTCTAGGGACCTAGAAATCCCTCTAGCGACATAGAAATCCCTCTAGCGACATAGAAATCCCTCTAGGGACATCGAAATCCCTCTAGGGACATAAAAATCCCTATAGGGACATAGAAATCCCTCTAGGGACATAGAAATCTATCCCTCTAGGGACATAGAAATCCCTCTAGGGACATAGAAATCCCTCTAGGGACATAGAAATCCCTCTAGGGACCTAGAAATCTATCCCTCTAGGGACCTAGAAATCCCTCTAGGGACATTGAAATCCCTCTAGGGACCTAGAAATCCCTCTAGGGACATTGAAATCCCTCTAGGGACCTAGAAATCTCTCTAGTGACATAGAAATCCCTCTAGGGACATAGAAATCTATCCCTCTAGGGACCTAGAAATCCCTCTAGGGACCTAGAAATCCCTCTAGGGACATAGAAATCCCTCTAGCGACATAGAAATCCCTCTAGGGACATAGAAATCTATCCCTCTAGGGACATAGAAATCCCTCTAGGGACCTAGAAATCCCTCTAGGGACATTGAAATCTATCCCTCTAGGGACCTAGAAATCCCTCTAGGGACATTGAAATCCCTCTAGGGACCTAGAAATCTCTCTAGGGACATAGAAATCTCTCTAGGGACATAGAAATCCCTCTAGGGACATAGAAATCTATCCCTCTAGGGACCTAGAAATCCCTCTAGGGACCTAGAAATCCCTCTAGGGACCTAGAAATCCCTCTAGGGACCTAGTAATCCCTCTAGGGACCTAGAAATCCCTCTAGGGACATAGAAATCTCTCTCTCTAGGGACCTAGAAATCCCTCTAGGGACATAGAAATCCCTCTAGGGACATAGAAATCTATCCCTCTAGGGACATAGAAATCCCTCTAGGGACATAGAAATCCCTCTAGGGACATAGAAATCCCTCTAGGGACATAGAAATCCCTCTAGGGACCTAGAAATCTATCCCTCTAGGGACCTAGAAATCCCTCTAGGGACATAGAAATCCCTCTAGGGACCTAGAAATCTATCCCTCTAGGGACCTAGAAATCCCTCTAGGGACATTGAAATCCCTCTAGGGACCTAGAAATCCCTCTAGGGACATTGAAATCCCTCTAGGGACCTAGAAATCTATCCCTCTAGGGACCTAGAAATCCCTCTAGGGACCTAGAAATCCCTCTAGGGACATAGAAATCCCTCTAGGGACATAGAAATCCCTCTAGGGACATAGAAATCTATCCCTCTAGGGACATAGAAATCCCTCTAGGGACCTAGAAATCCCTCTAGGGACCTAGAAATCCCTCTAGGGACATTGAAATCCCTCTAGGGACCTAGAAATCCCTCTAGGGACCTAGAAATCCCTCTAGGGACATAGAAATCCCTCTAGGGACCTAGAAATCTCTCTAGGGACATAGAAATCCCTCTAGGGACATAGAAATCTATCCCTCTAGGGACCTAGAAATCCCTCTAGGGACCTAGAAATCCCTCTAGGGACCTAGAAATCCCTCTAGGGACCTAGAAATCCCTCTAGGGACATAGAAATCTCTCTCTCTCTAGGGACCTAGAAATCCCTCTAGGGACATAGAAATCTCTCTCTCTAGGGACCTAGAAATCCCTCTAGGGACCTAGAAATCCCTCTAGCGACATAGAAATCTATCCCTCTAGGGACCTAGAAATCCCTCTAGGGACATAGAAATCCCTCTATGGACATAGAAATCCCTCTAGGGACATATAAATCTATCCCTCTAGGGACATAGAAATCCCTCTAGGGACCTAGAAATCCCTCTAGGGACATAGAAATCCCTCTAGGGACATAGAAATCCCTCTAGGGACATAGAAATCTATCCCTCTAGGGACATAGAAATCCCTCTAGGGACCTAGAAATCCCTCTAGGGACCTAGAAATCCCTCTAGGGACATTGAAATCCCTCTAGGGACCTAGAAATCCCTCTAGGGACCTAGAAATCCCTCTAGGGACATAGAAATCCCTCTAGGGACCTAGAAATCTCTCTAGGGACATAGAAATCCCTCTAGGGACATAGAAATCTATCCCTCTAGGGACCTAGAAATCCCTCTAGGGACCTAGAAATCCCTCTAGGGACCTAGAAATCCCTCTAGGGACATAGAAATCTCTCTCTCTAGGGACCTAGAAATCCCTCTAGGGACATAGAAATCTCTCTCTCTAGGGACCTAGAAATCCCTCTAGGGACCTAGAAATCCCTCTAGCGACATAGAAATCCCTCTAGCGACATAGAAATCCCTCTAGGGACATAGAAATCCCTCTAGGGACATAGAAATCCCTATAGGGACATAGAAATCCCTCTAGGGACATAGAAATCTATCCCTCTAGGGACATAGAAATCCCTCTAGGGACATAGAAATCCCTCTAGGGACATTGAAATCCCTCTAGGGACATAGAAATCCCTCTAGGGACCTAGAAATCTATCCCTCTAGGGACCTAGAAATCCCTCTAGGGACATTGAAATCCCTCTAGGGACCTAGAAATCTCTCTAGTGACATAGAAATCCCTCTAGGGACATAGAAATCTATCCCTCTAGGGACCTAGAAATCCCTCTAGGGACCTAGAAATCCCTCTAGGGACATAGAAATCCCTCTAGCGACATAGAAATCCCTCTAGGGACATAGAAATCTATCCCTCTAGGGACATAGAAATCCCTTCTAGGGACCTAGAAATCCCTCTAGGGACATAGAAATCTCTCTCTCTAGGGACCTAGAAATCCCTCTAGGGACATAGAAATCTCTCTCTCTAGGGACCTAGAAATCCCTCTAGGGACCTAGAAATCCCTCTAGCGACATAGAAATCCCTCTAGCGACATAGAAATCCCTCTAGGGACATAGAAATCCCTCTAGGGACATAGAAATCCCTATAGGGACATAGAAATCCCTCTAGGGACATAGAAATCTATCCCTCTAGGGACATAGAAATCCCTCTAGGGACATAGAAATCCCTCTAGGGACATTGAAATCCCTCTAGGGACATAGAAATCCCTCTAGGGACCTAGAAATCTATCCCTCTAGGGACCTAGAAATCCCTCTAGGGACATTGAAATCCCTCTAGGGACCTAGAAATCTCTCTAGTGACATAGAAATCCCTCTAGGGACATAGAAATCTATCCCTCTAGGGACCTAGAAATCCCTCTAGGGACCTAGAAATCCCTCTAGGGACATAGAAATCCCTCTAGCGACATAGAAATCCCTCTAGGGACATAGAAATCTATCCCTCTAGGGACATAGAAATCCCTCTAGGGACCTAGAAATCCCTCTAGGGACATTGAAATCTATCCCTCTAGGGACCTAGAAATCCCTCTAGGGACATTGAAATCCCTCTAGGGACCTATAAATCTCTCTAGGGACATAGAAATCCCTCTAGGGACCTAGAAATCCCTCTAGCGACATAGAAATCCCTCTAGCGACATAGAAATCCCTCTAGGGACATAGAAATCCCTCTAGGGACATAGAAATCCCTATAGGGACATAGAAATCCCTCTAGGGACATAGAAATCTATCCCTCTAGGGACATAGAAATCCCTCTAGGGACATAGAAATCCCTCTAGGGACCTAGAAATCTATCCCTCTAGGGACCTAGAAATCCCTCTAGGGACATTGAAATCCCTCTAGGGACCAAGAAATCTCTCTAGTGACATAGAAATCCCTCTAGGGACATAGAAATCTATCCCTCTAGGGACCTAGAAATCCCTCTAGGGACCTAGAAATCCCTCTAGGGACATAGAATCCCTCTAGCGACATAGAAATCCCTCTAGGGACATAGAAATCTATCCCTCTAGGGACATAGAAATCCCTCTAGGGACCTAGAAATCCCTCTAGGGACATTGAAATCTATCCCTCTAGGGACCTAGAAATCCCTCTAGGGACATTGAAATCCCTCTAGGGACCTAGAAATCTCTCTAGGGACATAGAAATCTCTCTAGGGACATAGAAATCCCTCTAGGGACATAGAAATCTATCCCTCTAGGGACCTAGAAATCCCTCTAGGGACCTAGAAATCCCTCTAGGGACCTAGAAATCCCTCTAGGGACCTAGTAATCCCTCTAGGGACCTAGAAATCCCTCTAGGGACATAGAAATCTCTCTCTCTAGGGACCTAGAAATCCCTCTAGGGACATAGAAATCCCTCTAGGGACATAGAAATCTATCCCTCTAGGGACATAGAAATTCCTCTAGGGACATAGAAATCCCTCTAGGGACATAGAAATCCCTCTAGGGACATAGAAATCCCTCTAGGGACCTAGAAATCTATCCCTCTAGGGACCTAGAAATCCCTCTAGGGACATAGAAATCCCTCTAGGGACCTAGAAATCTATCCCTCTAGGGACCTAGAAATCCCTCTAGGGACATTGAAATCCCTCTAGGGACCTAGAAATCCCTCTAGGGACATTGAAATCCCTCTAGGGACCTAGAAATCTATCCCTCTAGGGACCTAGAAATCCCTCTAGGGACCTAGAAATCCCTCTAGGGACATAGAAATCCCTCTAGGGACATAGAAATCCCTCTAGGGACATAGAAATCTATCCCTCTAGGGACATAGAAATCCCTCTAGGGACCTAGAAATCCCTCTAGGGACCTAGAAATCCCTCTAGGGACATAGAAATCTCTCTCTCTAGGGACCTAGAAATCCCTCTAGGGACCTAGAAATCCCTCTAGCGACATAGAAATCTATCCCTCTAGGGACCTAGAAATCCCTCTAGGGACATAGAAATCCCTCTATGGACATAGAAATCCCTCTAGGGACATATAAATCTATCCCTCTAGGGACATAGAAATCCCTCTAGGGACCTAGAAATCCCTCTAGGGACATAGAAATCCCTCTAGGGACATAGAAATCCCTCTAGGGACATAGAAATCTATCCCTCTAGGGACATAGAAATCCCTCTAGGGACCTAGAAATCCCTCTAGGGACATTGAAATCCCTCTAGGGACCTAGAAATCCCTCTAGGGACCTAGAAATCCCTCTAGGGACATAGAAATCCCTCTAGGGACCTAGAAATCTCTCTAGGGACATAGAAATCCCTCTAGGGACATAGAAATCTATCCCTCTAGGGACCTAGAAATCCCTCTAGGGACCTAGAAATCCCTCTAGGGACCTAGAAATCCCTCTAGGGACATAGAAATCTCTCTCTCTAGGGACCTAGAAATCCCTCTAGGGACATAGAAATCTCTCTCTCTAGGGACCTAGAAATCCCTCTAGGGACCTAGAAATCCCTCTAGCGACATAGAAATCCCTCTAGCGACATAGAAATCCCTCTAGGGACATAGAAATCCCTCTAGGGACATAGAAATCCCTATAGGGACATAGAAATCCCTCTAGGGACATAGAAATCTATCCCTCTAGGGACATAGAAATCCCTCTAGGGACATAGAAATCCCTCTAGGGACATTGAAATCCCTCTAGGGACATAGAAATCCCTCTAGGGACCTAGAAATCTATCCCTCTAGGGACCTAGAAATCCCTCTAGGGACATTGAAATCCCTCTAGGGACCTAGAAATCTCTCTAGTGACATAGAAATCCCTCTAGGGACATAGAAATCTATCCCTCTAGGGACCTAGAAATCCCTCTAGGGACCTAGAAATCCCTCTAGGGACATAGAAATCCCTCTAGCGACATAGAAATCCCTCTAGGGACATAGAAATCTATCCCTCTAGGGACATAGAAATCCCTCTAGGGACCTAGAAATCCCTCTAGGGACATTGAAATCTATCCCTCTAGGGACCTAGAAATCCCTCTAGGGACATTGAAATCCCTCTAGGGATCTAGAAATCTCTCTAGGGACATAGAAATCTCTCTAGGGACATAGGAATCCCTCTAGGGACATAGAAATCTATCCCTCTAGGGACCTAGAAATCCCTCTAGGGACCTAGAAATCCCTCTAGGGACCTAGAAATCCCTCTAGGGACCTAGAAATCCCTCTAGGGACCTAGAAATCCCTCTAGGGACCTAGAAATCCCTCTAGGGACAAAGAAATCCCTCTAGGGACATAGAAATCTCTCTCTCTAGGGACCTAGAAATCAATCTAGGGACCTAGAAATCCCTCTAGGGACCTAGAAATCTCTCTAGGGACATAGAAATCCCTCTAGGGACATAGAAATCTATCCCTCTAGGGACCTAGAAATCCCTCTAGGGACCTAGAAATCCCTCTAGGGACCTAGAAATCCCTCTAGGGACATAGAAATCTCTCCCTCTAGGGACCTAGAAATCCCTCTAGGGACCTAGAAATCCCTCTAGGGACATTGAAATCCCTCTAGGGACCTAGAAATCCCTCTAGGGACATTGAAATCCCTCTAGGGACCTAGAAATCTATCCCTCTAGGGACCTAGAAATCCCTCTAGGGACATTGAAATCCCTCTAGGGACCTAGAAATCTATCCCTCTAGGGACCTAGAAAT
>CAXKTH010000244.1:265000-267500 GCA_964056705.1 Troilus luridus
TCTCTCTAGTGACATAGAAATCCCTCTAGGGACATAGAAATCTATCCCTCTAGGGACATAGAAATCCCTCTAGGGACCTAGAAATCCCTCTAGGGACATAGAAATCCCTCTAGGGACATAGAAATCCCTCTAGGGACATAGAAATCTATCCCTCTAGGGACATAGAAATCCCTCTAGGGACCTAGAAATCCCTCTAGGGACCTAGAAATCCCTCTAGGGACATTGAAATCCCTCTAGGGACCTAGAAATCCCTCTAGGGACCTAGAAATCCCTCTAGGGACGTAGAAATCCCTCTAGGGACCTAGAAATCTCTCTAGGGACATAGAAATCCCTCTAGGGACATAGAAATCTATCCCTCTAGGGACCTAGAAATCCCTCTAGGGACCTAGAAATCCCTCTAGGGACCTAGAAATCCCTCTAGGGACATAGAAATCTCTCTCTCTAGGGACCTAGAAATCCCTCTAGGGACATAGAAATCTCTCTCTCTAGGGACCTAGAAATCCCTCTAGGGACCTAGAAATCCCTCTAGCGACATAGAAATCCCTCTAGCGACATAGAAATCTATCCCTCTAGGGACATTGAAATCCCTCTAGGGACCTAGAAATCTATCCCTCTAGGGACCTAGAAATCCCTCTAGGGACCTAGAAATCCCTCTAGGGACCTAGAAATCCCTCTAGGGACATAGAAATCTCTCTCTCTAGGGACCTAGAAATCCCTCTAGGGACATAGAAATCTCTCTCTCTAGGGACCTAGAAATCCCTCTAGGGACCTAGAAATCCCTCTAGCGACATAGAAATCCCTCTAGGGACATAGAAATCCCTCTAGGGACATAGAAATCCCTATAGGGACATAGAAATCCCTCTAGGGACATAGAAATCTATCCCTCTAGGGACATAGAAATCCCTCTAGGGACCTAGAAATCCCTCTAGGGACATTGAAATCCCTCTAGGGACATAGAAATCCCTCTAGGGACATAGAAATCTATCCCTCTAGGGACCTAGAAATCCCTCTAGGGACCTAGAAATCCCTCTAGGGACCTAGAAATCCCTCTAGGGACCTAGAAATCCCTCTAGGGACATAGAAATCTCTCTCTCTAGGGACCTAGAAATCCCTCTAGGGACATAGAAATCCCTCTAGGGACATAGACATCTATCCCTCTAGGGACATAGAAATCCCTCTAGGGACATAGAAATCCCTCTAGGGACATAGAAATCCCTCTAGGGACATAGAAATCCCTCTAGGGACATAGAAATCCCTCTAGGGACATAGAAATCTATCCCTCTAGGGACCTAGAAATCCCTCTAGGGACCTAGAAATCCCTCTAGGGACATAGAAATCTCTCTCTCTAGGGACCTAGAAATCCCTCTAGGGACATAGAAATCCCTCTAGGGACATAGAAATCTATCCCTCTAGGGACCTAGAAATCCCTCTAGGGACCTAGAAATCCCTCTAGGGACCTAGAAATCCCTCTAGGGACCTAGAAATCCCTCTAGGGACCTAGAAATCCCTCTAGGGACATAGAAATCCCTCTAGGGACATAGAAATCTATCCCTCTAGGGACCTAGAAATCCCTCTAGGGACCTAGAAATCCCTCTAGGGACCTAGAAATCCCTCTAGGGACCTAGAAATCCCTCTAGGGACCTAGAAATCCCTCTAGGGACATAGAAATCTCTCTCTCTCTAGGGACTTAGAAATCCCTCTAGGGACATAGAAATCCCTCTAGGGACATAGAAATCTATCCCTCTAGGGACATAGAAATCCCTCTAGGGACATAGAAATCCCTCTAGGGACATAGAAATCCCTCTAGGGACATAGAAATCCCTCTAGGGACATAGAAATCCCTCTAGGGACCTAGAAATCTATCCCTCTAGGGACCTAGAAATCCCTCTAGGGACATTGAAATCCCTCTAGGGACCTAGAAATCTCTCTAGTGACATAGAAATCCCTCTAGGGACATAGAAATCTATCCCTCTAGGGACCTAGAAATCCCTCTAGCGACATAGAAATCCCTCTAGGGACATAGAAATCTCTCTCTCTAGGGACCTAGAAATCCCTCTAGGGACCTAGAAATCCCTCTAGGGACATAGAAATCTCTCTCTCTAGGGACCTAGAAATCCCTCTAGGGACATAGAAATCCCTCTAGGGACATAGAAATCTATCCCTCTAGGGACATAGAAATCCCTCTAGGGACATAGAAATCCCTCTAGGGACATAGAAATCGAGTGGGGCGCGCCGCGAAGCCCGTCAGCCACCGACAGGACATGCCACGGCATGCCAGTTGCACCGACAGGCGGTGAACCGACAGCGTGGCACGCAGAACCAACTACGAGCTTTTTAACCGCAACAACTTTAATATACGCTATTGGAGCTGGAATTACCGCGGCTGCTGGCACCAGACTTGCCCTCCAATAGATCCTCGTTAAAGGATTTAGGGTGTTCTCATTCCGATTACGGGGCCTCGGATGAGTCCCGTATCGTTATTTTTTGTCACTACCTCCCC
>CAXKTH010000244.1:280000-337000 GCA_964056705.1 Troilus luridus
ATAGAAATCCCTCTAGGGACCTAGAAATCCCTCTAGGGACATAGAAATCTATCCCTCTAGGGACCTAGAAATCCCTCTAGGGACATAGAAATCCCTCTATGGACATAGAAATCCCTCTAGGGACATATAAATCTATCCCTCTAGGGACATAGAAATTCCTCTAGGGACCTAGAAATCCCTCTAGGGACATAGAAATCCCTCTAGGGACATAGAAATCCCTCTAGGGACATAGAAATCCCTCTAGGGACATAGAAATCTATCCCTCTAGGGACATAGAAATCCCTCTAGGGACCTAGAAATCCCTCTAGGGACCTAGAAATCCCTCTAGGGACATTGAAATCCCTCTAGGGACCTAGAAATCCCTCTAGGGACCTAGAAATCCCTCTAGGGACATAGAAATCCCTCTAGGGACCTAGAAATCTCTCTAGGGACATAGAAATCCCTCTAGGGACATAGAAATCTATCCCTCTAGGGACCTAGAAATCCCTCTAGGGACCTAGAAATCCCTCTAGGGACCTAGAAATCCCTCTAGGGACATAGAAATCTCTCTCTCTAGGGACCTAGAAATCCCTCTAGGGACATAGAAATCCCTCTAGGGACATTGAAATCCCTCTAGGGACATAGAAATCTCTCTCTCTAGGGACCTAGAAATCCCTCTTGTGACATAGAAATCTCTCTCTCTAGGGACCTTGAAATCCCTCTAGGGACCTAGAAATCCCTCTAGCGACATAGAAATCCCTCTAGCGACATAGAAATCCCTCTAGGGACATAGAAATCCCTCTAGGGACATAGAAATCCCTATAGGGACATAGAAATCCCTCTAGGGACATAGAAATCTATCCCTCTAGGGACATAGAAATCCCTCTAGGGACATAGAAATCCCTCTAGGGACATTGAAATCCCTCTAGGGACCTAGAAATCTCTCTAGTGACATAGAAATCCCTCTAGGGACATAGAAATCTATCCCTCTAGGGACCTAGAAATCCCTCTAGGGACATAGAAATCCCTCTAGCGACATAGAAATCCCTCTAGGGACATAGAAATCTATCCCTCTAGGGACATAGAAATCCCTCTAGGGACATTGAAATCTATCCCTCTAGGGACCTAGAAATCCCTCTAGGGACATTGAAATCTATCCCTCTAGGGACCTAGAAATCCCTCTAGAGACATTGAAATCCCTCTAGGGACCTAGAAATCTCTCTAGGGACATAGAAATCTCTCTAGGGACCTAGAAATCCCTCTAGGGACATAGAAATCCCTCTAGGGACATAGAAATCTATCCCTCTAGGGACCTAGAAATCCCTCTAGGGACCTAGAAATCCCTCTAGGGACCTAGAAATCCCTCTAGGGACCTAGAAATCCCTCTAGGGACCTAGAAATCCCTCTAGGGACATAGAAATCTCTCTCTCTAGGGACCTAGAAATCCCTCTAGGGACATAGAAATCCCTCTAGGGACATAGAAATCCCTCTAGGGACCTAGAAATCTATCCCTCTAGGGACCTAGAAATCCCTCTAGGGACATTGAAATCCCTCTAGTGACCTAGAAATCCCTCTAGGGACATTGAAATCCCTCTAGGGACCTAGAAATCTATCACTCTAGGGACCTAGAAATCCCTCTAGGGACATTGAAATCCCTCTAGGGACCTAGAAATCTATCCCTCTAGGGACCTAGAAATCCCTCTAGGGACCTAGAAATCCCTCTAGGGACATAGAAATCTCTCTCTCTAGGGACCTAGAAATCCCTCTAGGGACATAGAAATCTCTCTCTCTAGGGACCTAGAAATCCCTCTAGGGACCTAGAAATCCCTCTAGCGACATAGAAATCCCTCTAGCGACATAGAAATCCCTCTAGGGACATAGAAATCTATCGCTCTAGGGACATAGAAATCCCTCTAGGGACCTAGAAATCCCTCTAGGGACATAGAAATCTATCCCTCTAGGGACCTAGAAATCCCTCTAGGGACATAGAAATCCCTCTATGGACATAGAAATCCCTCTAGGGACATATAAATCTATCCCTCTAGGGACATAGAAATCCCTCTAGGGACCTAGAAATCCCTCTAGGGACATAGAAATCCCTCTAGGGACATAGAAATCCCTCTAGGGACATAGAAATCTATCCCTCTAGGGACATAGAAATCCCTCTAGGGACCTAGAAATCCCTCTAGGGACCTAGAAATCCCTCTAGGGACATTGAAATCCCTCTAGGGACCTAGAAATCCCTCTAGGGACCTAGAAATCTCTCTAGGGACATAGAAATCCCTCTAGGGACCTAGAAATCTCTCTAGGGACATAGAAATCCCTCTAGGGACATAGAAATCTATCCCTCTAGGGACCTAGAAATCCCTCTAGGGACCTAGAAATCCCTCTAGGGACCTAGAAATCCCTCTAGGGACATAGAAATCTCTCTCTCTAGGGACCTAGAAATCCCTCTAGGGACATAGAAATCCCTCTAGGGACATTGAAATCCCTCTAGGGACATAGAAATCTCTCTCTCTAGGGACCTAGAAATCCCTCTAGGGACATAGAAATCTCTCTCTCTAGGGACCTTGAAATCCCTCTAGGGACCTAGAAATCCCTCTAGCGACATAGAAATCCCTCTAGCGACATAGAAATCCCTCTAGGGACATAGAAATCTCTCTAGGGACATAGAAATCCCTATAGGGACATAGAAATCCCTCTAGGGACATAGAAATCTATCCCTCTAGGGACATAGAAATCCCTCTAGGGACATAGAAATCCCTCTAGGGACATTGAAATCCCTCTAGGGACATAGAAATCCCTCTAGGGACTTAGAAATCTATCCCTCTAGGGACCTAGAAATCCCTCTAGGGACATTGAAATTCCTCTAGGGACCTAGAAATCTCTCTAGTGACATAGAAATCCCTCTAGGGACATAGAAATCTATCCCTCTAGGGACCTAGAAATCCCTCTAGGGACCTAGAAATCCCTCTAGGGACCTAGAAATCCCTCTAGGGACATAGAAATCCCTCTAGCGACATAGAAATCCCTCTAGGGACATAGAAATCTATCCCTCTAGGGACATAGAAATCCCTCTAGGGACCTAGAAATCCCTCTAGGGACATTGAAATCTATCCCTCTAGGGACCTAGAAATCCCTCTAGGGACATTGAAATCTATCCCTCTAGGGACCTAGAAATCCCTCTAGGGACATTGAAATCCCTCTAGGGACCTAGAAATCCCTCTAGGGACATAGAAATCCCTCTAGGGACCTAGAAATCCCTCTAGGGACATAGAAATCCGTCTAGGGACATAGAAATCCCTCTAGGGACATAGAAATCTATCCCTCTAGGGACATAGAAATCCCTCTAGGGACCTAGAAATCCCTCTAGGGACCTAGAAATCCCTCTAGGGACATAGAAATCTATCCCTCTAGGGACATAGAAATCCCTCTAGGGACATAGAAATCCCTCTAGGGACATAGAAATCCCTCTAGGGACATAGAAATCCCTCTAGGGACCTAGAAATCTATCCCTCTAGGGACCTAGAAATCCCTCTAGGGAAATTGAAATCCCTCTAGGGACCTAGAAATCCCTCTAGGGACATTGAAATCCCTCTAGGGACCTAGAAATCTATCCCTCTAGGGACCTAGAAATCCCTCTAGGGACATTGAAATCCCTCTAGGGACCTAGAAATCTATCCCTCTAGGGACCTAGAAATCCCTCTAGGGACCTAGAAATCCCTCTAGGGACATAGAAATCTCTCTCTCTAGGGACCTAGAAATCCCTCTAGGGACATAGAAATCTCTCTCTCTAGGGACCTAGAAATCCCTCTAGGGACCTAGAAATCCCTCTAGCGACATAGAAATCCCTCTAGCGACATAGAAATCCCTCTAGGGACATAGAAATCTATCGCTCTAGGGACATAGAAATCCCTCTAGGGACCTAGAAATCCCTCTAGGGACATAGAAACCCCTCTAGGGACATAGAAATCTATCCCTCTAGGGACCTAGAAATCCCTCTAGGGACCTAGAAATCCCTCTAGGGACCTAGAAATCCCTCTAGGGACCTAGAAATCCCTCTAGGGACCTAGAAATCCCTCTAGAGACCTAGAAATCCCTCTAGGGACCTAGAAATCCCTCTAGGGACATAGAAATCTCTCTCTCTAGGGACCTAGAAATCCCTCTAGGGACATAGAAATCCCTCTAGGGACATAGAAATCCCTCTAGGGACCTAGAAATCTATCCCTCTAGGGACCTAGAAATCCCTCTAGGGACATTGAAATCCCTCTAGGGACCTAGAAATCCCTCTAGGGACATTGAAATCCCTCTAGGGACCTAGAAATCCCTCTAGGGACATTGAAATCCCTCTAGGGACCTAGAAATCTATCCCTCTAGGGACCTAGAAATCCCTCTAGGGACATTGAAATCCCTCTAGGGACCTAGAAATCTATCCCTCTAGGGACCTAGAAATCCCTCTAGGGACCTAGAAATCCCTCTAGGGACATAGAAATCTCTCTCTCTAGGGACCTAGAAATCCCTCTAGGGACATAGAAATCTCTCTCTCTAGGGACCTAGAAATCCCTCTAGGGACCTAGAAATCCCTCTAGCGACATAGAAATCCCTCTAGCGACATAGAAATCCCTCTAGGGACATAGAAATCTATCGCTCTAGGGACATAGAAATCCCTCTAGGGACCTAGAAATCCCTCTAGGGACATAGAAATCTATCCCTCTAGGGACCTAGAAATCCCTCTAGGGACATAGAAATCCCTCTATGGACATAGAAATCCCTCTAGGGACATATAAATCTATCCCTCTAGGGACATAGAAATTCCTCTAGGGACCTAGAAATCCCTCTAGGGACATAGAAATCCCTCTAGGGACATAGAAATCCCTCTAGGGACATAGAAATCCCTCTAGGGACATAGAAATCTATCCCTCTAGGGACATAGAAATCCCTCTAGGGACCTAGAAATCCCTCTAGGGACCTAGAAATCCCTCTAGGGACATTGAAATCCCTCTAGGGACCTAGAAATCCCTCTAGGGACCTAGAAATCCCTCTAGGGACATAGAAATCCCTCTAGGGACCTAGAAATCTCTCTAGGGACATAGAAATCCCTCTAGGGACATAGAAATCTATCCCTCTAGGGACCTAGAAATCCCTCTAGGGACCTAGAAATCCCTCTAGGGACCTAGAAATCCCTCTAGGGACATAGAAATCTCTCTCTCTAGGGACCTAGAAATCCCTCTAGGGACATAGAAATCCCTCTAGGGACATTGAAATCCCTCTAGGGACATAGAAATCTCTCTCTCTAGGGACCTTGAAATCCCTCTAGGGACCTAGAAATCCCTCTAGCGACATAGAAATCCCTCTAGCGACATAGAAATCCCTCTAGGGACATAGAAATCCCTCTAGGGACATAGAAATCCCTATAGGGACATAGAAATCCCTCTAGGGACATAGAAATCTATCCCTCTAGGGACATAGAAATCCCTCTAGGGACATAGAAATCCCTCTAGGGACATTGAAATCCCTCTAGGGACATAGAAATCCCTCTAGGGACTTAGAAATCTATCCCTCTAGGGACCTAGAAATCCCTCTAGGGACATTGAAATCCCTCTAGGGACCTAGAAATCTCTCTAGTGACATAGAAATCCCTCTAGGGACATAGAAATCTATCCCTCTAGGGACCTAGAAATCCCTCTAGGGACATAGAAATCCCTCTAGCGACATAGAAATCCCTCTAGGGACATAGAAATCTATCCCTCTAGGGACATAGAAATCCCTCTAGGGACATTGAAATCTATCCCTCTAGGGACCTAGAAATCCCTCTAGGGACATTGAAATCTATCCCTCTAGGGACCTAGAAATCCCTCTAGAGACATTGAAATCCCTCTAGGGACCTAGAAATCTCTCTAGGGACATAGAAATCTCTCTAGGGACCTAGAAATCCCTCTAGGGACATAGAAATCCCTCTAGGGACATAGAAATCTATCCCTCTAGGGACCTAGAAATCCCTCTAGGGACCTAGAAATCCCTCTAGGGACCTAGAAATCCCTCTAGGGACCTAGAAATCCCTCTAGGGACCTAGAAATCCCTCTAGGGACATAGAAATCTCTCTCTCTAGGGACCTAGAAATCCCTCTAGGGACATAGAAATCCCTCTAGGGACATAGAAATCCCTCTAGGGACCTAGAAATCTATCCCTCTAGGGACCTAGAAATCCCTCTAGGGACATTGAAATCCCTCTAGGGACCTAGAAATCCCTCTAGGGACATTGAAATCCCTCTAGGGACCTAGAAATCTATCCCTCTAGGGACCTAGAAATCCCTCTAGGGACATTGAAATCCCTCTAGGGACCTAGAAATCTATCCCTCTAGGGACCTAGAAATCCCTCTAGGGACCTAGAAATCCCTCCAGGGACATAGAAATCTCTCTCTCTAGGGACCTAGAAATCCCTGTAGGGACATAGAAATCTCTCTCTCTAGGGACCTAGAAATCCCTCTAGGGACCTAGAAATCCCTCTAGCGACATAGAAATCCCTCTAGCGACATAGAAATCCCTCTAGGGACATAGAAATCTATCGCTCTAGGGACATAGAAATCCCTCTAGGGACCTAGAAATCCCTCTAGGGACATAGAAATCTATCCCTCTAGGGACCTAGAAATCCCTCTAGGGACATAGAAATCCCTCTATGGACATAGAAATCCCTCTAGGGACATATAAATCTATCCCTCTAGGGACATAGAAATCCCTCTAGGGACCTAGAAATCCCTCTAGGGACATAGAAATCCCTCTAGGGACATAGAAATCCCTCTAGGGACATAGAAATCTATCCCTCTAGGGACATAGAAATCCCTCTAGGGACCTAGAAATCCCTCTAGGGACCTAGAAATCCCTCTAGGGACATTGAAATCCCTCTAGGGACCTAGAAATCCCTCTAGGGACCTAGAAATCTCTCTAGGGACATAGAAATCCCTCTAGGGACCTAGAAATCTCTCTAGGGACATAGAAATCCCTCTAGGGACATAGAAATCTATCCCTCTAGGGACCTAGAAATCCCTCTAGGGACCTAGAAATCCCTCTAGGGACCTAGAAATCCCTCTAGGGACATAGAAATCTCTCTCTCTAGGGACCTAGAAATCCCTCTAGGGACATAGAAATCCCTCTAGGGACATTGCAATCCCTCTAGGGACATAGAAATCTCTCTCTCTAGGGACCTAGAAATCCCTCTAGGGACATAGAAATCTCTCTCTCTAGGGACCTTGAAATCCCTCTAGGGACCTAGAAATCCCTCTAGCGACATAGAAATCCCTCTAGCGACATAGAAATCCCTCTAGGGACATAGAAATCTCTCTCTCTAGGGACCTAGAAATCCCTCTAGGGACCTAGAAATCCCTCTAGCGACATAGAAATCCCTCTAGCGACATAGAAATCCCTCTAGGGACATAGAAATCTATCGCTCTAGGGACATAGAAATCCCTCTAGGGACCTAGAAATCCCTCTAGGGACATAGAAATCTATCCCTCTAGGGACCTAGAAATCCCTCTAGGGACATAGAAATCCCTCTATGGACATAGAAATCCCTCTAGGGACATATAAATCTATCCCTCTAGGGACATAGAAATCCCTCTAGGGACCTAGAAATCCCTCTAGGGACATAGAAATCCCTCTAGGGACATAGAAATCCCTCTAGGGACATAGAAATCTATCCCTCTAGGGACATAGAAATCCCTCTAGGGACCTAGAAATCCCTCTAGGGACCTAGAAATCCCTCTAGGGACATTGAAATCCCTCTAGGGACCTAGAAATCCCTCTAGGGACCTAGAAATCTCTCTAGGGACATAGAAATCCCTCTAGGGACCTAGAAATCTCTCTAGGGACATAGAAATCCCTCTAGGGACATAGAAATCTATCCCTCTAGGGACCTAGAAATCCCTCTAGGGACCTAGAAATCCCTCTAGGGACCTAGAAATCCCTCTAGGGACATAGAAATCTCTCTCTCTAGGGACCTAGAAATCCCTCTAGGGACATAGAAATCCCTCTAGGGACATTGCAATCCCTCTAGGGACATAGAAATCTCTCTCTCTAGGGACCTAGAAATCCCTCTAGGGACATAGAAATCTCTCTCTCTAGGGACCTTGAAATCCCTCTAGGGACCTAGAAATCCCTCTAGCGACATAGAAATCCCTCTAGGGACATAGAAATCCCTCTAGGGACATAGAAATCCCTATAGGGACATAGAAATCCCTCTAGGGACATAGAAATCTATCCCTCTAGGGACATAGAAATCCCTCTAGGGACCTAGAAATCCCTCTAGGGACCTAGAAATCCCTCTAGGGACATTGAAATCCCTCTAGGGACCTAGAAATCCCTCTAGGGACCTAGAAATCTCTCTAGGGACATAGAAATCCCTCTAGGGACATTGAAATCCCTCTAGGGACATAGAAATCCCTCTAGGGACTTAGAAATCTATCCCTCTAGGGACCTAGAAATCCCTCTAGGGACATTGAAATTCCTCTAGGGACCTAGAAATCTCTCTAGTGACATAGAAATCCCTCTAGGGACATAGAAATCTATCCCTCTAGGGACCTAGAAATCCCTCTAGGGACCTAGAAATCCCTCTAGGGACCTAGAAATCCCTCTAGGGACATAGAAATCCCTCTAGCGACATAGAAATCCCTCTAGGGACATAGAAATCTATCCCTCTAGGGACATAGAAATCCCTCTAGGGACCTAGAAATCCCTCTAGGGACATTGAAATCTATCCCTCTAGGGACCTAGAAATCCCTCTAGGGACATTGAAATCTATCCCTCTAGGGACCTAGAAATCCCTCTAGGGACATTGAAATCCCTCTAGGGACCTAGAAATCTCTCTAGGGACATAGAAATCTCTCTAGGGACATAGAAATCCCTCTAGGGACATAGAAATCTATCCCTCTAGGGACCTAGAAATCCCTCTAGGGACCTAGAAATCCCTCTAGGGACCTAGAAATCCCTCTAGGGACCTAGAAATCCCTCTAGGGACCTAGAAATCCCTCTAGGGACATAGAAATCTCTCTCTCTAGGGACCTAGAAATCAATCTAGGGACCTAGAAATCCCTCTAGGGACCTAGAAATCTCTCTAGGGACATAGAAATCCCTCTAGGGACATAGAAATCTATCCCTCTAGGGACCTAGAAATCCCTCTAGGGACCTAGAAATCCCTCTAGGGACCTAGAAATCCCTCTAGGGACATAGAAATCTCTCTCTCTCTAGGGACCTAGAAATCCCTCTAGGGACATAGAAATCCCTCTAGGGACCTAGAAATCTATCCCTCTAGGGACCTAGAAATCCCTCTAGGGACATAGAAATCTCTCTCTCTCTAGGGACCTAGAAATCCCTCTAGGGACATAGAAATCCCTCTAGGGACCTAGAAATCTATCCCTCTAGGGACCTAGAAATCCCTCTAGGGACATTGAAATCCCTCTAGGGACCTAGAAATCTCTCTAGTGACATAGAAATCCCTCTAGGGACATAGAAATCTATCCCTCTAGGGACCTAGAAATCCCTCTAGGGACCTAGAAATCCCTCTAGGGACATAGAAATCCCTCTAGCGACATAGAAATCCCTCTAGGGACATAGAAATCTATCCCTCTAGGGACATAGAAATCCCTCTAGGGACCTAGAAATCCCTCTAGGGACATTGAAATCTATCCCTCTAGGGACCTAGAAATCCCTCTAGGGACATTGAAATCCCTCTAGGGACCTAGAAATCTCTCTAGGGACCTAGAAATCCCTCTAGGGACATTGAAATCCCTCTAGGGACCTAGAAATCTCTCTAGGGACATAGAAATCTCTCTAGGGACATAGAAATCCCTCTAGGGACCTAGAAATCCTTCTAGGGACATAGAAATCCCTCTAGGGACCTAGAAATCTCTCTAGGGACATAGAAATCCCTCTAGGGACATAGAAATCTATCCCTCTAGGGACCTAGAAATCCCTCTAGGGACCTAGAAATCCCTCTAGGGACCTAGAAATCCCTCTAGGGACATAGAAATCTCTCTTTCTAGGGACCTAGAAATCCCTCTAGGGACCTAGAAATCCCTCTAGCGACATAGAAATCCCTCTAGCGACATAGAAATCCCTCTAGGGACATAGAAATCCCTCTAGGGACATAGAAATCCCTATAGGGACATAGAAATCCCTCTAGGGACATAGAAATCTATCCCTCTAGGGACATAGAAATCCCTCTAGGGACATAGAAATCCCTCTAGGGACATAGAAATCCCTCTAGGGACATAGAAATCCCTCTAGGGACCTAGAAATCTATCCCTCTAGGGACCTAGAAATCCCTCTAGGGACATTGAAATCCCTCTAGGGACCTAGAAATCTCTCTAGTGACATAGAAATCCCTCTAGGGACATAGAAATCTATCCCTCTAGGGACCTAGAAATCCCTCTAGGGACCTAGAAATCCCTCTAGGGACATAGAAATCCCTCTAGCGACATAGAAATCCCTCTAGGGACATAGAAATCTATCCCTCTAGGGACATAGAAATCCCTCTAGGGACATAGAAATCCCTCTAGGGACATAGAAATCCCTCTAGGGACATAGAAATCCCTCTATGGACATAGAAATCCCTCTAGGGACATATAAATCTATCCCTCTAGGGACATAGAAATTCCTCTAGGGACCTAGAAATCCCTCTAGGGACATAGAAATCCCTCTAGGGACATAGAAATCCCTCTAGGGACATAGAAATCCCTCTAGGGACATAGAAATCTATCCCTCTAGGGACATAGAAATCCCTCTAGGGACCTAGAAATCCCTCTAGGGACCTAGAAATCCCTCTAGGGACATTGAAATCCCTCTAGGGACCTAGAAATCCCTCTAGGGACCTAGAAATCCCTCTAGGGACATAGAAATCCCTCTAGGGACCTAGAAATCTCTCTAGGGACATAGAAATCCCTCTAGGGACATAGAAATCTATCCCTCTAGGGACCTAGAAATCCCTCTAGGGACCTAGAAATCCCTCTAGGGACCTAGAAATCCCTCTAGGGACATAGAAATCTCTCTCTCTAGGGACCTAGAAATCCCTCTAGGGACATAGAAATCCCTCTAGGGACATTGAAATCCCTCTAGGGACATAGAAATCTCTCTCTCTAGGGACCTTGAAATCCCTCTAGGGACCTAGAAATCCCTCTAGCGACATAGAAATCCCTCTAGCGACATAGAAATCCCTCTAGGGACATAGAAATCCCTCTAGGGACATAGAAATCCCTATAGGGACATAGAAATCCCTCTAGGGACATAGAAATCTATCCCTCTAGGGACATAGAAATCCCTCTAGGGACATAGAAATCCCTCTAGGGACATTGAAATCCCTCTAGGGACATAGAAATCCCTCTAGGGACTTAGAAATCTATCCCTCTAGGGACCTAGAAATCCCTCTAGGGACATTGAAATCCCTCTAGGGACCTAGAAATCTCTCTAGTGACATAGAAATCCCTCTAGGGACATAGAAATCTATCCCTCTAGGGACCTAGAAATCCCTCTAGGGACATAGAAATCCCTCTAGCGACATAGAAATCCCTCTAGGGACATAGAAATCTATCCCTCTAGGGACATAGAAATCCCTCTAGGGACATTGAAATCTATCCCTCTAGGGACCTAGAAATCCCTCTAGGGACATTGAAATCTATCCCTCTAGGGACCTAGAAATCCCTCTAGAGACATTGAAATCCCTCTAGGGACCTAGAAATCTCTCTAGGGACATAGAAATCTCTCTAGGGACCTAGAAATCCCTCTAGGGACATAGAAATCCCTCTAGGGACATAGAAATCTATCCCTCTAGGGACCTAGAAATCCCTCTAGGGACCTAGAAATCCCTCTAGGGACCTAGAAATCCCTCTAGGGACCTAGAAATCCCTCTAGGGACCTAGAAATCCCTCTAGGGACATAGAAATCTCTCTCTCTAGGGACCTAGAAATCCCTCTAGGGACATAGAAATCCCTCTAGGGACATAGAAATCCCTCTAGGGACCTAGAAATCTATCCCTCTAGGGACCTAGAAATCCCTCTAGGGACATTGAAATCCCTCTAGGGACCTAGAAATCCCTCTAGGGACATTGAAATCCCTCTAGGGACCTAGAAATCTATCCCTCTAGGGACCTAGAAATCCCTCTAGGGACATTGAAATCCCTCTAGGGACCTAGAAATCTATCCCTCTAGGGACCTAGAAATCCCTCTAGGGACCTAGAAATCCCTCCAGGGACATAGAAATCTCTCTCTCTAGGGACCTAGAAATCCCTGTAGGGACATAGAAATCTCTCTCTCTAGGGACCTAGAAATCCCTCTAGGGACCTAGAAATCCCTCTAGCGACATAGAAATCCCTCTAGCGACATAGAAATCCCTCTAGGGACATAGAAATCTATCGCTCTAGGGACATAGAAATCCCTCTAGGGACCTAGAAATCCCTCTAGGGACATAGAAATCTATCCCTCTAGGGACCTAGAAATCCCTCTAGGGACATAGAAATCCCTCTATGGACATAGAAATCCCTCTAGGGACATATAAATCTATCCCTCTAGGGACATAGAAATCCCTCTAGGGACCTAGAAATCCCTCTAGGGACATAGAAATCCCTCTAGGGACATAGAAATCCCTCTAGGGACATAGAAATCTATCCCTCTAGGGACATAGAAATCCCTCTAGGGACCTAGAAATCCCTCTAGGGACCTAGAAATCCCTCTAGGGACATTGAAATCCCTCTAGGGACCTAGAAATCCCTCTAGGGACCTAGAAATCTCTCTAGGGACATAGAAATCCCTCTAGGGACCTAGAAATCTCTCTAGGGACATAGAAATCCCTCTAGGGACATAGAAATCTATCCCTCTAGGGACCTAGAAATCCCTCTAGGGACCTAGAAATCCCTCTAGGGACCTAGAAATCCCTCTAGGGACATAGAAATCTCTCTCTCTAGGGACCTAGAAATCCCTCTAGGGACATAGAAATCCCTCTAGGGACATTGCAATCCCTCTAGGGACATAGAAATCTCTCTCTCTAGGGACCTAGAAATCCCTCTAGGGACATAGAAATCTCTCTCTCTAGGGACCTTGAAATCCCTCTAGGGACCTAGAAATCCCTCTAGCGACATAGAAATCCCTCTAGCGACATAGAAATCCCTCTAGGGACATAGAAATCTCTCTCTCTAGGGACCTAGAAATCCCTCTAGGGACCTAGAAATCCCTCTAGCGACATAGAAATCCCTCTAGCGACATAGAAATCCCTCTAGGGACATAGAAATCTATCGCTCTAGGGACATAGAAATCCCTCTAGGGACCTAGAAATCCCTCTAGGGACATAGAAATCTATCCCTCTAGGGACCTAGAAATCCCTCTAGGGACATAGAAATCCCTCTATGGACATAGAAATCCCTCTAGGGACATATAAATCTATCCCTCTAGGGACATAGAAATCCCTCTAGGGACCTAGAAATCCCTCTAGGGACATAGAAATCCCTCTAGGGACATAGAAATCCCTCTAGGGACATAGAAATCTATCCCTCTAGGGACATAGAAATCCCTCTAGGGACCTAGAAATCCCTCTAGGGACCTAGAAATCCCTCTAGGGACATTGAAATCCCTCTAGGGACCTAGAAATCCCTCTAGGGACCTAGAAATCTCTCTAGGGACATAGAAATCCCTCTAGGGACCTAGAAATCTCTCTAGGGACATAGAAATCCCTCTAGGGACATAGAAATCTATCCCTCTAGGGACCTAGAAATCCCTCTAGGGACCTAGAAATCCCTCTAGGGACCTAGAAATCCCTCTAGGGACATAGAAATCTCTCTCTCTAGGGACCTAGAAATCCCTCTAGGGACATAGAAATCCCTCTAGGGACATTGCAATCCCTCTAGGGACATAGAAATCTCTCTCTCTAGGGACCTAGAAATCCCTCTAGGGACATAGAAATCTCTCTCTCTAGGGACCTTGAAATCCCTCTAGGGACCTAGAAATCCCTCTAGCGACATAGAAATCCCTCTAGGGACATAGAAATCCCTCTAGGGACATAGAAATCCCTATAGGGACATAGAAATCCCTCTAGGGACATAGAAATCTATCCCTCTAGGGACATAGAAATCCCTCTAGGGACCTAGAAATCCCTCTAGGGACCTAGAAATCCCTCTAGGGACATTGAAATCCCTCTAGGGACCTAGAAATCCCTCTAGGGACCTAGAAATCTCTCTAGGGACATAGAAATCCCTCTAGGGACATTGAAATCCCTCTAGGGACATAGAAATCCCTCTAGGGACTTAGAAATCTATCCCTCTAGGGACCTAGAAATCCCTCTAGGGACATTGAAATTCCTCTAGGGACCTAGAAATCTCTCTAGTGACATAGAAATCCCTCTAGGGACATAGAAATCTATCCCTCTAGGGACCTAGAAATCCCTCTAGGGACCTAGAAATCCCTCTAGGGACCTAGAAATCCCTCTAGGGACATAGAAATCCCTCTAGCGACATAGAAATCCCTCTAGGGACATAGAAATCTATCCCTCTAGGGACATAGAAATCCCTCTAGGGACCTAGAAATCCCTCTAGGGACATTGAAATCTATCCCTCTAGGGACCTAGAAATCCCTCTAGGGACATTGAAATCTATCCCTCTAGGGACCTAGAAATCCCTCTAGGGACATTGAAATCCCTCTAGGGACCTAGAAATCTCTCTAGGGACATAGAAATCTCTCTAGGGACATAGAAATCCCTCTAGGGACATAGAAATCTATCCCTCTAGGGACCTAGAAATCCCTCTAGGGACCTAGAAATCCCTCTAGGGACCTAGAAATCCCTCTAGGGACCTAGAAATCCCTCTAGGGACCTAGAAATCCCTCTAGGGACATAGAAATCTCTCTCTCTAGGGACCTAGAAATCAATCTAGGGACCTAGAAATCCCTCTAGGGACCTAGAAATCTCTCTAGGGACATAGAAATCCCTCTAGGGACATAGAAATCTATCCCTCTAGGGACCTAGAAATCCCTCTAGGGACCTAGAAATCCCTCTAGGGACCTAGAAATCCCTCTAGGGACATAGAAATCTCTCTCTCTCTAGGGACCTAGAAATCCCTCTAGGGACATAGAAATCCCTCTAGGGACCTAGAAATCTATCCCTCTAGGGACCTAGAAATCCCTCTAGGGACATAGAAATCTCTCTCTCTCTAGGGACCTAGAAATCCCTCTAGGGACATAGAAATCCCTCTAGGGACCTAGAAATCTATCCCTCTAGGGACCTAGAAATCCCTCTAGGGACATTGAAATCCCTCTAGGGACCTAGAAATCTCTCTAGTGACATAGAAATCCCTCTAGGGACATAGAAATCTATCCCTCTAGGGACCTAGAAATCCCTCTAGGGACCTAGAAATCCCTCTAGGGACATAGAAATCCCTCTAGCGACATAGAAATCCCTCTAGGGACATAGAAATCTATCCCTCTAGGGACATAGAAATCCCTCTAGGGACCTAGAAATCCCTCTAGGGACATTGAAATCTATCCCTCTAGGGACCTAGAAATCCCTCTAGGGACATTGAAATCCCTCTAGGGACCTAGAAATCTCTCTAGGGACCTAGAAATCCCTCTAGGGACATTGAAATCCCTCTAGGGACCTAGAAATCTCTCTAGGGACATAGAAATCTCTCTAGGGACATAGAAATCCCTCTAGGGACCTAGAAATCCCTCTAGGGACATAGAAATCCCTCTAGGGACCTAGAAATCTCTCTAGGGACATAGAAATCCCTCTAGGGACATAGAAATCTATCCCTCTAGGGACCTAGAAATCCCTCTAGGGACCTAGAAATCCCTCTAGGGACCTAGAAATCCCTCTAGGGACATAGAAATCTCTCTTTCTAGGGACCTAGAAATCCCTCTAGGGACCTAGAAATCCCTCTAGCGACATAGAAATCCCTCTAGCGACATAGAAATCCCTCTAGGGACATAGAAATCCCTCTAGGGACATAGAAATCCCTATAGGGACATAGAAATCCCTCTAGGGACATAGAAATCTATCCCTCTAGGGACATAGAAATCCCTCTAGGGACATAGAAATCCCTCTAGGGACATAGAAATCCCTCTAGGGACATAGAAATCCCTCTAGGGACCTAGAAATCTATCCCTCTAGGGACCTAGAAATCCCTCTAGGGACATTGAAATCCCTCTAGGGACCTAGAAATCTCTCTAGTGACATAGAAATCCCTCTAGGGACATAGAAATCTATCCCTCTAGGGACCTAGAAATCCCTCTAGGGACCTAGAAATCCCTCTAGGGACATAGAAATCCCTCTAGCGACATAGAAATCCCTCTAGGGACATAGAAATCTATCCCTCTAGGGACATAGAAATCCCTCTAGGGACATAGAAATCCCTCTAGGGACATAGAAATCCCTCTAGGGACATAGAAATCCCTCTAGGGACATAGAAATCCCTCTAGGGACCTAGAAATCTATCCCTCTAGGGACCTAGAAATCCCTCTAGGGACATAGAAATCCCTCTAGGGACCTAGAAATCTATCCCTCTAGGGACCTAGAAATCCCTCTAGGGACATTGAAATCCCTCTAGGGACCTAGAAATCCCTCTAGGGACATTGAAATCCCTCTAGGGACCTAGAAATCTATCCCTCTAGGGACCTAGAAATCCCTCTAGGGACCTAGAAATCCCTCTAGGGACATAGAAATCCCTCTAGGGACATAGAAATCTATCCCTCTAGGGACATAGAAATCCCTCTAGGGACCTAGAAATCCCTCTAGGGACATTAAAATCCCTCTAGGGACCTAGAAATCCCTCTAGGGACCTAGAAATCCCTCTAGGGACATAGAAATCCCTCTAGGGACCTAGAAATCTCTCTAGGGACATAGAAATCCCTCTAGGGACATAGAAATCTATCCCTCTAGGGACCTAGAAATCCCTCTAGGGACCTAGAAATCCCTCTAGGGACCTAGAAATCCCTCTAGGGACATAGAAATCTCTCTCTCTAGGGACCTAGAAATCCCTCTAGGGACATAGAAATCTCTCTCTCTAGGGACCTAGAAATCCCTCTAGGGACCTAGAAATCCCTCTAGCGACATAGAAATCTATCCCTCTAGGGACCTAGAAATCCCTCTAGGGACATAGAAATCCCTCTATGGACATAGAAATCCCTCTAGGGACATATAAATCTATCCCTCTAGGGACATAGAAATCCCTCTAGGGACCTAGAAATCCCTCTAGGGACATAGAAATCCCTCTAGGGACATAGAAATCCCTCTAGGGACATAGAAATCTATCCCTCTAGGGACAAAGAAATCCCTCTAGGGACCTAGAAATCCCTCTAGGGACCTAGAAATCCCTCTAGGGACATTGAAATCCCTCTAGGGACCTAGAAATCCCTCTAGGGACCTAGAAATCCCTCTAGGGACATAGAAATCCCTCTAGGGACCTAGAAATCTCTCTAGGGACATAGAAATCCCTCTAGGGACATAGAAATCTATCCCTCTAGGGACCTAGAAATCCCTCTAGGGACCTAGAAATCCCTCTAGGGACCTAGAAATCCCTCTAGGGACATAGAAATCTCTCTCTCTAGGGACCTAGAAATCCCTCTAGGGACATAGAAATCTCTCTCTCTAGGGACCTAGAAATCCCTCTAGGGACCTAGAAATCCCTCTAGCGACATAGAAATCCCTCTAGCGACATAGAAATCCCTCTAGGGACATAGAAATCCCTCTAGGGACATAGAAATCCCTATAGGGACATAGAAATCCCTCTAGGGACATAGAAATCCCTCTAGGGACATTGAAATCCCTCTAGGGACATAGAAATCCCTCTAGGGACATAGAAATCCCTCTAGGGACCTAGAAATCTATCCCTCTAGGGACCTAGAAATCCCTCTAGGGACATTGAAATCCCTCTAGGGACCTAGAAATCCCTCTAGGGACATTGAAATCCCTCTAGGGACCTAGAAATCCCTCTAGGGACATTGAAATCCCTCTAGGGACCTAGAAATCTATCCCTCTAGGGACCTAGAAATCCCTCTAGGGACATTGAAATCCCTCTAGGGACCTAGAAATCTATCCCTCTAGGGACCTAGAAATCCCTCTAGGGACCTAGAAATCCCTCTAGGGACATAGAAATCTCTCTCTCTAGGGACCTAGAAATCCCTCTAGGGACCTAGAAATCCCTCTAGGGACATAGAAATCTCTCTCTCTAGGGACCTAGAAATCAATCTAGGGACCTAGAAATCCCTCTAGGGACCTAGAAATCTCTCTAGGGACATAGAAATCCCTCTAGGGACATAGAAATCTATCCCTCTAGGGACCTAGAAATCCCTCTAGGGACCTAGAAATCCCTCTAGGGACCTAGAAATCCCTCTAGGGACATAGAAATCTCTCTCTCTCTAGGGACCTAGAAATCCCTCTAGGGACATAGAAATCCCTCTAGGGACCTAGAAATCTATCCCTCTAGGGACCTAGAAATCCCTCTAGGGACATAGAAATCTCTCTCTCTCTAGGGACCTAGAAATCCCTCTAGGGACATAGAAATCCCTCTAGGGACCTAGAAATCTATCCCTCTAGGGACCTAGAAATCCCTCTAGGGACATTGAAATCCCTCTAGGGACCTAGAAATCTCTCTAGTGACATAGAAATCCCTCTAGGGACATAGAAATCTATCCCTCTAGGGACCTAGAAATCCCTCTAGGGACCTAGAAATCCCTCTAGGGACATAGAAATCCCTCTAGCGACATAGAAATCCCTCTAGGGACATAGAAATCTATCCCTCTAGGGACATAGAAATCCCTCTAGGGACCTAGAAATCCCTCTAGGGACATTGAAATCTATCCCTCTAGGGACCTAGAAATCCCTCTAGGGACATTGAAATCCCTCTAGGGACCTAGAAATCTCTCTAGGGACCTAGAAATCCCTCTAGGGACATTGAAATCCCTCTAGGGACCTAGAAATCTCTCTAGGGACATAGAAATCTCTCTAGGGACATAGAAATCCCTCTAGGGACCTAGAAATCCCTCTAGGGACATAGAAATCCCTCTAGGGACCTAGAAATCTCTCTAGGGACATAGAAATCCCTCTAGGGACATAGAAATCTATCCCTCTAGGGACCTAGAAATCCCTCTAGGGACCTAGAAATCCCTCTAGGGACCTAGAAATCCCTCTAGGGACATAGAAATCTCTCTTTCTAGGGGCCTAGAAATCCCTCTAGGGACCTAGAAATCCCTCTAGCGACATAGAAATCCCTCTAGGGACATAGAAATCCCTCTAGGGACATAGAAATCCCTATAGGGACATAGAAATCCCTCTAGGGACATAGAAATCTATCCCTCTAGGGACATAGAAATCCCTCTAGGGACATAGAAATCCCTCTAGGGACATAGAAATCCCTCTAGGGACATAGAAATCCCTCTAGGGACCTAGAAATCTATCCCTCTAGGGACCTAGAAATCCCTCTAGGGACATTGAAATCCCTCTAGGGACCTAGAAATCTCTCTAGTGACATAGAAATCCCTCTAGGGACATAGAAATCTATCCCTCTAGGGACCTAGAAATCCCTCTAGGGACCTAGAAATCCCTCTAGGGACATAGAAATCCCTCTAGCGACATAGAAATCCCTCTAGGGACATAGAAATCTATCCCTCTAGGGACCTAGAAATCCCTCTAGGGACATAGAAATCCCTCTATGGACATAGAAATCCCTCTAGGGACATATAAATCTATCCCTCTAGGGACATAGAAATTCCTCTAGGGACCTAGAAATCCCTCTAGGGACATAGAAATCCCTCTAGGGACATAGAAATCCCTCTAGGGACATAGAAATCCCTCTAGGGACATAGAAATCTATCCCTCTAGGGACATAGAAATCCCTCTAGGGACCTAGAAATCCCTCTAGGGACCTAGAAATCCCTCTAGGGACATTGAAATCCCTCTAGGGACCTAGAAATCCCTCTAGGGACCTAGAAATCCCTCTAGGGACATAGAAATCCCTCTAGGGACCTAGAAATCTCTCTAGGGACATAGAAATCCCTCTAGGGACATAGAAATCTATCCCTCTAGGGACCTAGAAATCCCTCTAGGGACCTAGAAATCCCTCTAGGGACCTAGAAATCCCTCTAGGGACATAGAAATCTCTCTCTCTAGGGACCTAGAAATCCCTCTAGGGACATTGAAATCCCTCTAGGGACCTAGAAATCTATCCCTCTAGGGACCTAGAAATCCCTCTAGGGACCTAGAAATCCCTCTAGGGACATAGAAATCTCTCTCTCTAGGGACCTAGAAATCCCTCTAGGGACATAGAAATCTCTCTCTCTAGGGACCTAGAAATCCCTCTAGGGACCTAGAAATCCCTCTAGCGACATAGAAATCCCTCTAGCGACATAGAAATCCCTCTAGGGACATAGAAATCTATCGCTCTAGGGACATAGAAATCCCTCTAGGGACCTAGAAATCCCTCTAGGGACATAGAAATCTATCCCTCTAGGGACCTAGAAATCCCTCTAGGGACATAGAAATCCCTCTATGGACATAGAAATCCCTCTAGGGACATATAAATCTATCCCTCTAGGGACATAGAAATTCCTCTAGGGACCTAGAAATCCCTCTAGGGACATAGAAATCCCTCTAGGGACATAGAAATCCCTCTAGGGACATAGAAATCCCTCTAGGGACATAGAAATCTATCCCTCTAGGGACATAGAAATCCCTCTAGGGACCTAGAAATCCCTCTAGGGACCTAGAAATCCCTCTAGGGACATTGAAATCCCTCTAGGGACCTAGAAATCCCTCTAGGGACCTAGAAATCCCTCTAGGGACATAGAAATCCCTCTAGGGACCTAGAAATCTCTCTAGGGACATAGAAATCCCTCTAGGGACATAGAAATCTATCCCTCTAGGGACCTAGAAATCCCTCTAGGGACCTAGAAATCCCTCTAGGGACCTAGAAATCCCTCTAGGGACATAGAAATCTCTCTCTCTAGGGACCTAGAAATCCCTCTAGGGACATTGAAATCCCTCTAGGGACCTAGAAATCTATCCCTCTAGGGACCTAGAAATCCCTCTAGGGACCTAGAAATCCCTCTAGGGACATAGAAATCTCTCTCTCTAGGGACCTAGAAATCCCTCTAGGGACATAGAAATCTCTCTCTCTAGGGACCTAGAAATCCCTCTAGGGACCTAGAAATCCCTCTAGCGACATAGAAATCCCTCTAGCGACATAGAAATCCCTCTAGGGACATAGAAATCTATCGCTCTAGGGACATAGAAATCCCTCTAGGGACCTAGAAATCCCTCTAGGGACATAGAAATCTATCCCTCTAGGGACCTAGAAATCCCTCTAGGGACATAGAAATCCCTCTATGGACATAGAAATCCCTCTAGGGACATATAAATCTATCCCTCTAGGGACATAGAAATTCCTCTAGGGACCTAGAAATCCCTCTAGGGACATAGAAATCCCTCTAGGGACATAGAAATCCCTCTAGGGACATAGAAATCCCTCTAGGGACATAGAAATCTATCCCTCTAGGGACATAGAAATCCCTCTAGGGACCTAGAAATCCCTCTAGGGACCTAGAAATCCCTCTAGGGACATTGAAATCCCTCTAGGGACCTAGAAATCCCTCTAGGGACCTAGAAATCCCTCTAGGGACATAGAAATCCCTCTAGGGACCTAGAAATCTCTCTAGGGACATAGAAATCCCTCTAGGGACATAGAAATCTATCCCTCTAGGGACCTAGAAATCCCTCTAGGGACATAGAAATCCCTCTATGGACATAGAAATCCCTCTAGGGACATATAAATCTATCCCTCTAGGGACATAGAAATTCCTCTAGGGACCTAGAAATCCCTCTAGGGACATAGAAATCCCTCTAGGGACATAGAAATCCCTCTAGGGACATAGAAATCCCTCTAGGGACATAGAAATCTATCCCTCTAGGGACATAGAAATCCCTCTAGGGACCTAGAAATCCCTCTAGGGACCTAGAAATCCCTCTAGGGACATTGAAATCCCTCTAGGGACCTAGAAATCCCTCTAGGGACCTAGAAATCCCTCTAGGGACATAGAAATCCCTCTAGGGACCTAGAAATCTCTCTAGGGACATAGAAATCCCTCTAGGGACATAGAAATCTATCCCTCTAGGGACCTAGAAATCCCTCTAGGGACCTAGAAATCCCTCTAGGGACCTAGAAATCCCTCTAGGGACATAGAAATCTCTCTCTCTAGGGACCTAGAAATCCCTCTAGGGACATTGAAATCCCTCTAGGGACCTAGAAATCTATCCCTCTAGGGACCTAGAAATCCCTCTAGGGACCTAGAAATCCCTCTAGGGACATAGAAATCTCTCTCTCTAGGGACCTAGAAATCCCTCTAGGGACATAGAAATCTCTCTCTCTAGGGACCTAGAAATCCCTCTAGGGACCTAGAAATCCCTCTAGCGACATAGAAATCCCTCTAGCGACATAGAAATCCCTCTAGGGACATAGAAATCTATCGCTCTAGGGACATAGAAATCCCTCTAGGGACCTAGAAATCCCTCTAGGGACATAGAAATCTATCCCTCTAGGGACCTAGAAATCCCTCTAGGGACATAGAAATCCCTCTATGGACATAGAAATCCCTCTAGGGACATATAAATCTATCCCTCTAGGGACATAGAAATTCCTCTAGGGACCTAGAAATCCCTCTAGGGACATAGAAATCCCTCTAGGGACATAGAAATCCCTCTAGGGACATAGAAATCCCTCTAGGGACATAGAAATCTATCCCTCTAGGGACATAGAAATCCCTCTAGGGACCTAGAAATCCCTCTAGGGACCTAGAAATCCCTCTAGGGACATTGAAATCCCTCTAGGGACCTAGAAATCCCTCTAGGGACCTAGAAATCCCTCTAGGGACATAGAAATCCCTCCAGGGACCTAGAAATCTCTCTAGGGACATAGAAATCCCTCTAGGGACATAGAAATCTATCCCTCTAGGGACCTAGAAATCCCTCTAGGGACCTAGAAATCCCTCTAGGGACCTAGAAATCCCTCTAGGGACATAGAAATCTCTCTCTCTAGGGACCTAGAAATCCCTCTAGGGACATTGAAATCCCTCTAGGGACCTAGAAATCTATCCCTCTAGGGACCTAGAAATCCCTCTAGGGACCTAGAAATCCCTCTAGGGACATAGAAATCTCTCTCTCTAGGGACCTAGAAATCCCTCTAGGGACATAGAAATCTCTCTCTCTAGGGACCTAGAAATCCCTCTAGGGACCTAGAAATCCCTCTAGCGACATAGAAATCCCTCTAGCGACATAGAAATCCCTCTAGGGACATAGAAATCTATCGCTCTAGGGACATAGAAATCCCTCTAGGGACCTAGAAATCCCTCTAGGGACATAGAAATCTATCCCTCTAGGGACCTAGAAATCCCTCTAGGGACATAGAAATCCCTCTATGGACATAGAAATCCCTCTAGGGACATATAAATCTATCCCTCTAGGGACATAGAAATTCCTCTAGGGACCTAGAAATCCCTCTAGGGACATAGAAATCCCTCTAGGGACATAGAAATCCCTCTAGGGACATAGAAATCCCTCTAGGGACATAGAAATCTATCCCTCTAGGGACATAGAAATCCCTCTAGGGACCTAGAAATCCCTCTAGGGACCTAGAAATCCCTCTAGGGACATTGAAATCCCTCTAGGGACCTAGAAATCCCTCTAGGGACCTAGAAATCCCTCTAGGGACATAGAAATCCCTCTAGGGACCTAGAAATCTCTCTAGGGACATAGAAATCCCTCTAGGGACATAGAAATCTATCCCTCTAGGGACCTAGAAATCCCTCTAGGGACCTAGAAATCCCTCTAGGGACCTAGAAATCCCTCTAGGGACATAGAAATCTCTCTCTCTAGGGACCTAGAAATCCCTCTAGGGACATTGAAATCCCTCTAGGGACCTAGAAATCTATCCCTCTAGGGACCTAGAAATCCCTCTAGGGACCTAGAAATCCCTCTAGGGACATAGAAATCTCTCTCTCTAGGGACCTAGAAATCCCTCTAGGGACATAGAAATCTCTCTCTCTAGGGACCTAGAAATCCCTCTAGGGACCTAGAAATCCCTCTAGCGACATAGAAATCCCTCTAGCGACATAGAAATCCCTCTAGGGACATAGAAATCTATCGCTCTAGGGACATAGAAATCCCTCTAGGGACCTAGAAATCCCTCTAGGGACATAGAAATCTATCCCTCTAGGGACCTAGAAATCCCTCTAGGGACATAGAAATCCCTCTATGGACATAGAAATCCCTCTAGGGACATATAAATCTATCCCTCTAGGGACATAGAAATTCCTCTAGGGACCTAGAAATCCCTCTAGGGACATAGAAATCCCTCTAGGGACATAGAAATCCCTCTAGGGACATAGAAATCCCTCTAGGGACATAGAAATCTATCCCTCTAGGGACATAGAAATCCCTCTAGGGACCTAGAAATCCCTCTAGGGACCTAGAAATCCCTCTAGGGACATTGAAATCCCTCTAGGGACCTAGAAATCCCTCTAGGGACCTAGAAATCCCTCTAGGGACATAGAAATCCCTCTAGGGACCTAGAAATCTCTCTAGGGACATAGAAATCCCTCTAGGGACATAGAAATCTATCCCTCTAGGGACCTAGAAATCCCTCTAGGGACCTAGAAATCCCTCTAGGGACCTAGAAATCCCTCTAGGGACATAGAAATCTCTCTCTCTAGGGACCTAGAAATCCCTCTAGGGACATTGAAATCCCTCTAGGGACCTAGAAATCTATCCCTCTAGGGACCTAGAAATCCCTCTAGGGACCTAGAAATCCCTCTAGGGACATAGAAATCTCTCTCTCTAGGGACCTAGAAATCCCTCTAGGGACATAGAAATCTCTCTCTCTAGGGACCTAGAAATCCCTCTAGGGACCTAGAAATCCCTCTAGCGACATAGAAATCCCTCTAGCGACATAGAAATCCCTCTAGGGACATAGAAATCTATCGCTCTAGGGACATAGAAATCCCTCTAGGGACCTAGAAATCCCTCTAGGGACATAGAAATCTATCCCTCTAGGGACCTAGAAATCCCTCTAGGGACATAGAAATCCCTCTATGGACATAGAAATCCCTCTAGGGACATATAAATCTATCCCTCTAGGGACATAGAAATTCCTCTAGGGACCTAGAAATCCCTCTAGGGACATAGAAATCCCTCTAGGGACATAGAAATCCCTCTAGGGACATAGAAATCCCTCTAGGGACATAGAAATCTATCCCTCTAGGGACATAGAAATCCCTCTAGGGACCTAGAAATCCCTCTAGGGACCTAGAAATTCCTCTAGGGACATTGAAATCCCTCTAGGGACCTAGAAATCCCTCTAGGGACCTAGAAATCCCTCTAGGGACATAGAAATCCCTCTAGGGACCTAGAAATCTCTCTAGGGACATAGAAATCCCTCTAGGGACATAGAAATCTATCCCTCTAGGGACCTAGAAATCCCTCTAGGGACCTAGAAATCCCTCTAGGGACCTAGAAATCCCTCTAGGGACATAGAAATCTCTCTCTCTAGGGACCTAGAAATCCCTCTAGGGACATAGAAATCCCTCTAGGGACATTGAAATCCCTCTAGGGACATAGAAATCTCTCTCTCTAGGGACCTTGAAATCCCTCTAGGGACCTAGAAATCCCTCTAGCGACATAGAAATCCCTCTAGCGACATAGAAATCCCTCTAGGGACATAGAAATCCCTCTAGGGACATAGAAATCCCTATAGGGACATAGAAATCCCTCTAGGGACATAGAAATCTATCCCTCTAGGGACATAGAAATCCCTCTAGGGACATAGAAATCCCTCTAGGGACATTGAAATCCCTCTAGGGACATAGAAATCCCTCTAGGGACTTAGAAATCTATCCCTCTAGGGACCTAGAAATCCCTCTAGGGACATTGAAATCCCTCTAGGGACCTAGAAATCTCTCTAGTGACATAGAAATCCCTCTAGGGACATAGAAATCTATCCCTCTAGGGACCTAGAAATCCCTCTAGGGACATAGAAATCCCTCTAGCGACATAGAAATCCCTCTAGGGACATAGAAATCTATCCCTCTAGGGACATAGAAATCCCTCTAGGGACATTGAAATCTATCCCTCTAGGGACCTAGAAATCCCTCTAGGGACATTGAAATCTATCCCTCTAGGGACCTAGAAATCCCTCTAGAGACATTGAAATCCCTCTAGGGACCTAGAAATCTCTCTAGGGACATAGAAATCTCTCTAGGGACCTAGAAATCCCTCTAGGGACATAGAAATCCCTCTAGGGACATAGAAATCTATCCCTCTAGGGACCTAGAAATCCCTCTAGGGACCTAGAAATCCCTCTAGGGACCTAGAAATCCCTCTAGGGACCTAGAAATCCCTCTAGGGACCTAGAAATCCCTCTAGGGACATAGAAATCTCTCTCTCTAGGGACCTAGAAATCCCTCTAGGGACATAGAAATCCCTCTAGGGACATAGAAATCCCTCTAGGGACCTAGAAATCTATCCCTCTAGGGACCTAGAAATCCCTCTAGGGACATTGAAATCCCTCTAGGGACCTAGAAATCCCTCTAGGGACATTGAAATCCCTCTAGGGACCTAGAAATCTATCCCTCTAGGGACCTAGAAATCCCTCTAGGGACATTGAAATCCCTCTAGGGACCTAGAAATCTATCCCTCTAGGGACCTAGAAATCCCTCTAGGGACCTAGAAATCCCTCCAGGGACATAGAAATCTCTCTCTCTAGGGACCTAGAAATCCCTGTAGGGACATAGAAATCTCTCTCTCTAGGGACCTAGAAATCCCTCTAGGGACCTAGAAATCCCTCTAGCGACATAGAAATCCCTCTAGCGACATAGAAATCCCTCTAGGGACATAGAAATCTATCGCTCTAGGGACATAGAAATCCCTCTAGGGACCTAGAAATCCCTCTAGGGACATAGAAATCTATCCCTCTAGGGACCTAGAAATCCCTCTAGGGACATAGAAATCCCTCTATGGACATAGAAATCCCTCTAGGGACATATAAATCTATCCCTCTAGGGACATAGAAATCCCTCTAGGGACCTAGAAATCCCTCTAGGGACATAGAAATCCCTCTAGGGACATAGAAATCCCTCTAGGGACATAGAAATCTATCCCTCTAGGGACATAGAAATCCCTCTAGGGACCTAGAAATCCCTCTAGGGACCTAGAAATCCCTCTAGGGACATTGAAATCCCTCTAGGGACCTAGAAATCCCTCTAGGGACCTAGAAATCTCTCTAGGGACATAGAAATCCCTCTAGGGACCTAGAAATCTCTCTAGGGACATAGAAATCCCTCTAGGGACATAGAAATCTATCCCTCTAGGGACCTAGAAATCCCTCTAGGGACCTAGAAATCCCTCTAGGGACCTAGAAATCCCTCTAGGGACATAGAAATCTCTCTCTCTAGGGACCTAGAAATCCCTCTAGGGACATAGAAATCCCTCTAGGGACATTGCAATCCCTCTAGGGACATAGAAATCTCTCTCTCTAGGGACCTAGAAATCCCTCTAGGGACATAGAAATCTCTCTCTCTAGGGACCTTGAAATCCCTCTAGGGACCTAGAAATCCCTCTAGCGACATAGAAATCCCTCTAGCGACATAGAAATCCCTCTAGGGATATAGAAATCTCTCTCTCTAGGGACCTAGAAATCCCTCTAGGGACCTAGAAATCCCTCTAGCGACATAGAAATCCCTCTAGCGACATAGAAATCCCTCTAGGGACATAGAAATCTATCGCTCTAGGGACATAGAAATCCCTCTAGGGACCTAGAAATCCCTCTAGGGACATAGAAATCTATCCCTCTAGGGACCTAGAAATCCCTCTAGGGACATAGAAATCCCTCTATGGACATAGAAATCCCTCTAGGGACATATAAATCTATCCCTCTAGGGACATAGAAATCCCTCTAGGGACCTAGAAATCCCTCTAGGGACATAGAAATCCCTCTAGGGACATAGAAATCCCTCTAGGGACATAGAAATCTATCCCTCTAGGGACATAGAAATCCCTCTAGGGACCTAGAAATCCCTCTAGGGACCTAGAAATCCCTCTAGGGACATTGAAATCCCTCTAGGGACCTAGAAATCCCTCTAGGGACCTAGAAATCTCTCTAGGGACATAGAAATCCCTCTAGGGACCTAGAAATCTCTCTAGGGACATAGAAATCCCTCTAGGGACATAGAAATCTATCCCTCTAGGGACCTAGAAATCCCTCTAGGGACCTAGAAATCCCTCTAGGGACCTAGAAATCCCTCTAGGGACATAGAAATCTCTCTCTCTAGGGACCTAGAAATCCCTCTAGGGACATAGAAATCCCTCTAGGGACATTGCAATCCCTCTAGGGACATAGAAATCTCTCTCTCTAGGGACCTAGAAATCCCTCTAGGGACATAGAAATCTCTCTCTCTAGGGACCTTGAAATCCCTCTAGGGACCTAGAAATCCCTCTAGCGACATAGAAATCCCTCTAGGGACATAGAAATCCCTCTAGGGACATAGAAATCCCTATAGGGACATAGAAATCCCTCTAGGGACATAGAAATCTATCCCTCTAGGGACATAGAAATCCCTCTAGGGACCTAGAAATCCCTCTAGGGACCTAGAAATCCCTCTAGGGACATTGAAATCCCTCTAGGGACCTAGAAATCCCTCTAGGGACCTAGAAATCTCTCTAGGGACATAGAAATCCCTCTAGGGACATTGAAATCCCTCTAGGGACATAGAAATCCCTCTAGGGACTTAGAAATCTATCCCTCTAGGGACCTAGAAATCCCTCTAGGGACATTGAAATTCCTCTAGGGACCTAGAAATCTCTCTAGTGACATAGAAATCCCTCTAGGGACATAGAAATCTATCCCTCTAGGGACCTAGAAATCCCTCTAGGGACCTAGAAATCCCTCTAGGGACCTAGAAATCCCTCTAGGGACATAGAAATCCCTCTAGCGACATAGAAATCCCTCTAGGGACATAGAAATCTATCCCTCTAGGGACATAGAAATCCCTCTAGGGACCTAGAAATCCCTCTAGGGACATTGAAATCTATCCCTCTAGGGACCTAGAAATCCCTCTAGGGACATTGAAATCTATCCCTCTAGGGACCTAGAAATCCCTCTAGGGACATTGAAATCCCTCTAGGGACCTAGAAATCTCTCTAGGGACATAGAAATCTCTCTAGGGACATAGAAATCCCTCTAGGGACATAGAAATCTATCCCTCTAGGGACCTAGAAATCCCTCTAGGGACCTAGAAATCCCTCTAGGGACCTAGAAATCCCTCTAGGGACCTAGAAATCCCTCTAGGGACCTAGAAATCCCTCTAGGGACATAGAAATCTCTCTCTCTAGGGACCTAGAAATCAATCTAGGGACCTAGAAATCCCTCTAGGGACCTAGAAATCTCTCTAGGGACATAGAAATCCCTCTAGGGACATAGAAATCTATCCCTCTAGGGACCTAGAAATCCCTCTAGGGACCTAGAAATCCCTCTAGGGACCTAGAAATCCCTCTAGGGACATAGAAATCTCTCTCTCTCTAGGGACCTAGAAATCCCTCTAGGGACATAGAAATCCCTCTAGGGACCTAGAAATCTATCCCTCTAGGGACCTAGAAATCCCTCTAGGGACATAGAAATCTCTCTCTCTCTAGGGACCTAGAAATCCCTCTAGGGACATAGAAATCCCTCTAGGGACCTAGAAATCTATCCCTCTAGGGACCTAGAAATCCCTCTAGGGACATTGAAATCCCTCTAGGGACCTAGAAATCTCTCTAGTGACATAGAAATCCCTCTAGGGACATAGAAATCTATCCCTCTAGGGACCTAGAAATCCCTCTAGGGACCTAGAAATCCCTCTAGGGACATAGAAATCCCTCTAGCGACATAGAAATCCCTCTAGGGACATAGAAATCTATCCCTCTAGGGACATAGAAATCCCTCTAGGGACCTAGAAATCCCTCTAGGGACATTGAAATCTATCCCTCTAGGGACCTAGAAATCCCTCTAGGGACATTGAAATCCCTCTAGGGACCTAGAAATCTCTCTAGGGACCTAGAAATCCCTCTAGGGACATTGAAATCCCTCTAGGGACCTAGAAATCTCTCTAGGGACATAGAAATCTCTCTAGGGACATAGAAATCCCTCTAGGGACCTAGAAATCCCTCTAGGGACATAGAAATCCCTCTAGGGACCTAGAAATCTCTCTAGGGACATAGAAATCCCTCTAGGGACATAGAAATCTATCCCTCTAGGGACCTAGAAATCCCTCTAGGGACCTAGAAATCCCTCTAGGGACCTAGAAATCCCTCTAGGGACATAGAAATCTCTCTTTCTAGGGACCTAGAAATCCCTCTAGGGACCTAGAAATCCCTCTAGCGACATAGAAATCCCTCTAGCGACATAGAAATCCCTCTAGGGACATAGAAATCCCTCTAGGGACATAGAAATCCCTATAGGGACATAGAAATCCCTCTAGGGACATAGAAATCTATCCCTCTAGGGACATAGAAATCCCTCTAGGGACATAGAAATCCCTCTAGGGACATAGAAATCCCTCTAGGGACATAGAAATCCCTCTAGGGACCTAGAAATCTATCCCTCTAGGGACCTAGAAATCCCTCTAGGGACATTGAAATCCCTCTAGGGACCTAGAAATCTCTCTAGTGACATAGAAATCCCTCTAGGGACATAGAAATCTATCCCTCTAGGGACCTAGAAATCCCTCTAGGGACCTAGAAATCCCTCTAGGGACATAGAAATCCCTCTAGCGACATAGAAATCCCTCTAGGGACATAGAAATCTATCCCTCTAGGGACATAGAAATCCCTCTAGGGACATAGAAATCCCTCTAGGGACATAGAAATCCCTCTAGGGACATAGAAATCCCTCTAGGGACATAGAAATCCCTCTAGGGACCTAGAAATCTATCCCTCTAGGGACCTAGAAATCCCTCTAGGGACATAGAAATCCCTCTAGGGACCTAGAAATCTATCCCTCTAGGGACCTAGAAATCCCTCTAGGGACATTGAAATCCCTCTAGGGACCTAGAAATCCCTCTAGGGACATTGAAATCCCTCTAGGGACCTAGAAATCTATCCCTCTAGGGACCTAGAAATCCCTCTAGGGACCTAGAAATCCCTCTAGGGACATAGAAATCCCTCTAGGGACATAGAAATCTATCCCTCTAGGGACATAGAAATCCCTCTAGGGACCTAGAAATCCCTCTAGGGACATTGAAATCCCTCTAGGGACCTAGAAATCCCTCTAGGGACCTAGAAATCCCTCTAGGGACATAGAAATCCCTCTAGGGACCTAGAAATCTCTCTAGGGACATAGAAATCCCTCTAGGGACATAGAAATCTATCCCTCTAGGGACCTAGAAATCCCTCTAGGGACCTAGAAATCCCTCTAGGGACCTAGAAATCCCTCTAGGGACATAGAAATCTCTCTCTCTAGGGACCTAGAAATCCCTCTAGGGACATAGAAATCTCTCTCTCTAGGGACCTAGAAATCCCTCTAGGGACCTAGAAATCCCTCTAGCGACATAGAAATCTATCCCTCTAGGGACCTAGAAATCCCTCTAGGGACATAGAAATCCCTCTATGGACATAGAAATCCCTCTAGGGACATATAAATCTATCCCTCTAGGGACATAGAAATCCCTCTAGGGACCTAGAAATCCCTCTAGGGACATAGAAATCCCTCTAGGGACATAGAAATCCCTCTAGGGACATAGAAATCTATCCCTCTAGGGACATAGAAATCCCTCTAGGGACCTAGAAATCCCTCTAGGGACCTAGAAATCCCTCTAGGGACATTGAAATCCCTCTAGGGACCTAGAAATCCCTCTAGGGACCTAGAAATCCCTCTAGGGACATAGAAATCCCTCTAGGGACCTAGAAATCTCTCTAGGGACATAGAAATCCCTCTAGGGACATAGAAATCTATCCCTCTAGGGACCTAGAAATCCCTCTAGGGACCTAGAAATCCCTCTAGGGACCTAGAAATCCCTCTAGGGACATAGAAATCTCTCTCTCTAGGGACCTAGAAATCCCTCTAGGGACATAGAAATCTCTCTCTCTAGGGACCTAGAAATCCCTCTAGGGACCTAGAAATCCCTCTAGCGACATAGAAATCCCTCTAGCGACATAGAAATCCCTCTAGGGACATAGAAATCCCTCTAGGGACATAGAAATCCCTATAGGGACATAGAAATCCCTCTAGGGACATAGAAATCCCTCTAGGGACATTGAAATCCCTCTAGGGACATAGAAATCCCTCTAGGGACCTAGAAATCTATCCCTCTAGGGACCTAGAAATCCCTCTAGGGACATTGAAATCCCTCTAGGGACCTAGAAATCTCTCTAGTGACATAGAAATCCCTCTAGGGACATAGAAATCTATCCCTCTAGGGACCTAGAAATCCCTCTAGGGACCTAGAAATCCCTCTAGGGACATAGAAATCCCTCTAGCGACATAGAAATCCCTCTAGGGACATAGAAATCTATCCCTCTAGGGACATAGAAATCCCTCTAGGGACCTAGAAATCCCTCTAGGGACATTGAAATCCCTCTAGGGACCTAGAAATCTCTCTAGGGACATAGAAATCTCTCTAGGGACATAGAAATCCCTCTAGGGACATAGAAATCTATCCCTCTAGGGACCTAGAAATCCCTCTAGGGACCTAGAAATCCCTCTAGGGACCTAGAAATCCCTCTAGGGACCTAGAAATCCCTCTAGGGACCTAGAAATCCCTCTAGGGACATAGAAATCTCTCTCTCTAGGGACCTAGAAATCAATCTAGGGACCTAGAAATCCCTCTAGGGACCTAGAAATCTCTCTAGGGACATAGAAATCCCTCTAGGGACATAGAAATCTATCCCTCTAGGGACCTAGAAATCCCTCTAGGGACCTAGAAATCCCTCTAGGGACCTAGAAATCCCTCTAGGGACATAGAAATCTCTCCCTCTAGGGACCTAGAAATCCCTCTAGGGACATTGAAATCCCTCTAGGGACCTAGAAATCCCTCTAGGGACATTGAAATCCCTCTAGGGACCTAGAAATCTATCCCTCTAGGGACCTAGAAATCCCTCTAGGGACATTGAAATCCCTCTAGGGACCTAGAAATCTATCCCTCTAGGGACCTAGAAATCCCTCTAGCGACATAGAAATCCCTCTAGCGACATAGAAATCCCTCTAGGGACATAGAAATCTATCGCTCTAGGGACATAGAAATCCCTCTAGGGACCTAGAAATCCCTCTAGGAACATAGAAATCTATCCCTCTAGGGACCTAGAAATCCCTCTAGGGACATAGAAATCCCTCTATGGACATAGAAATCCCTCTAGGGACATATAAATCTATCCCTCTAGGGACATAGAAATCCCTCTAGGGACCTAGAAATCCTTCTAGGGACATAGAAATCCCTCTAGGGACATAGAAATCCCTCTAGGGACATAGAAATCTATCCCTCTAGGGACATAGAAATCCCTCTAGGGACCTAGAAATCCCTCTAGGGACCTAGAAATCCCTCTAGGGACATAGAAATCCCTCTAGGGACCTAGAAATCTCTCTAGGGACATAGAAATCCCTCTAGGGACATAGAAATCTATCCCTCTAGGGACCTAGAAATCCCTCTAGGGACCTAGAAATCCCTCTAGGGACCTAGAAATCCCTCTAGGGACATAGAAATCTCTCTCTCTAGGGACCTAGAAATCCCTCTAGGGACATAGAAATCTCTCTCTCTAGGGACCTAGAAATCTCTCTAGGGACCTAGAAATCCCTCTAGGGACATAGAAATCTATCCCTCTAGGGACCTAGAAATCCCTCTAGGGACATAGAAATCCCTCTAGGGACATAGAAATCCCTCTAGGGAAATAGAAATCTATCCCTCTAGGGACATAGAAATCCCTCTAGGGACCTAGAAATCCCTCTAGGGACCTAGAAATCCCTCTAGGGACCTAGAAATCCCTCTAGGGACATAGAAATCCCTCTAGGGACCTAGAAATCCCTCTAGGGACCTAGAAATCCCTCTAGGGACATAGAAATCTCTCTCTCTCTAGGGACCTAGAAATCCCTCTAGGGACATAGAAATCCCTCTAGGGACCTAGAAATCTATCCCTCTAGGGACCTAGAAATCCCTCTAGGGACATTGAAATCCCTCTAGGGACCTAGAAATCTCTCTAGTGACATAGAAATCCCTCTAGGGACATAGAAATCTATCCCTCTAGGGACCTAGAAATCCCTCTAGGGACCTAGAAATCCCTCTAGGGACATAGAAATCCCTCTAGCGACATAGAAATCCCTCTAGGGACATAGAAATCTATCCCTCTAGGGACATAGAAATCCCTCTAGGGACCTAGAAATCCCTCTAGGGACATTGAAATCTATCCCTCTAGGGACCTAGAAATCCCTCTAGGGACATTGAAATCCCTCTAGGGACCTAGAAATCTCTCTAGGGACCTAGAAATCCCTCTAGGGACATTGAAATCCCTCTAGGGACCTAGAAATCTCTCTAGGGACATAGAAATCTCTCTAGGGACATAGAAATCCCTCTAGGGACCTAGAAATCCCTCTAGGGACATAGAAATCCCTCTAGGGACCTAGAAATCTCTCTAGGGACATAGAAATCCCTCTAGGGACATAGAAATCTATCCCTCTAGGGACCTAGAAATCCCTCTAGGGACCTAGAAATCCCTCTAGGGACCTAAAAATCCCTCTAGGGACATAGAAATCTCTCTCTCTAGGGACCTAGAAATCCCTCTAGGGACCTAGAAATCCCTCTAGCGACATAGAAATCCCTCTAGCGACATAGAAATCCCTCTAGGGACATAGAAATCCCTCTAGGGACATAGAAATCCCTATAGGGACATAGAAATCCCTCTAGGGACATAGAAATCTATCCCTCTAGGGACATAGAAATCCCTCTAGGGACATAGAAATCCCTCTAGGGACATAGAAATCCCTCTAGGGACATAGAAATCCCTCTAGGGACCTAGAAATCTATCCCTCTAGGGACCTAGAAATCCCTCTAGGGACATTGAAATCCCTCTAGGGACCTAGAAATCTCTCTAGTGACATAGAAATCCCTCTAGGGACATAGAAATCTATCCCTCTAGGGACCTAGAAATCCCTCTAGGGACCTAGAAATCCCTCTAGGGACATAGAAATCCCTCTAGCGACATAGAAATCCCTCTAGGGACATAGAAATCTATCCCTCTAGGGACATAGAAATCCCTCTAGGGACATAGAAATCCCTCTAGGGACATAGAAATCCCTCTAGGGACATAGAAATCCCTCTAGGGACCTAGAAATCTATCCCTCTAGGGACCTAGAAATCCCTCTAGGGACATAGAAATCCCTCTAGGGACCTAGAAATCTATCCCTCTAGGGACCTAGAAATCCCTCTAGGGACATTGAAATCCCTCTAGGGACCTAGAAATCCCTCTAGGGACATTGAAATCCCTCTAGGGACCTAGAAATCTATCCCTCTAGGGACCTAGAAATCCCTCTAGGGACCTAGAAATCCCTCTAGGGACATAGAAATCCCTCTAGGGACATAGAAATCCCTCTAGGGACATAGAAATCTATCCCTCTAGGGACATAGAAATCCCTCTAGGGACCTAGAAATCCCTCTATGGACCTAGAAATCCCTCTAGGGACATTGAAATCCCTCTAGGGACCTAGAAATCCCTCTAGGGACCTAGAAATCCCTCTAGGGACATAGAAATCCCTCTAGGGACCTAGAAATCTCTCTAGGGACATAGAAATCCCTCTAGGGACATAGAAATCTATCCCTCTAGGGACCTAGAAATCCCTCTAGGGACCTAGAAATCCCTCTAGGGACATAGAAATCTCTCTCTCTAGGGACCTAGAAATCCCTCTAGGGACATAGAAATCTCTCTCTCTAGGGACCTAGAAATCCCTCTAGGGACCTAGAAATCCCTCTAGCGACATAGAAATCTATCCCTCTAGGGACCTAGAAATCCCTCTAGGGACATAGAAATCCCTCTATGGACATAGAAATCCCTCTAGGGACATATAAATCTATCCCTCTAGGGACATAGAAATCCCTCTAGGGACCTAGAAATCCCTCTAGGGACATAGAAATCCCTCTAGGGACATAGAAATCCCTCTAGGGACATAGAAATCTATCCCTCTAGGGACATAGAAATCCCTCTAGGGACCTAGAAATCCCTCTAGGGACCTAGAAATCCCTCTAGGGACATTGAAATCCCTCTAGGGACCTAGAAATCCCTCTAGGGACCTAGAAATCCCTCTAGGGACATAGAAATCCCTCTAGGGACCTAGAAATCTCTCTAGGGACATAGAAATCCCTCTAGGGACATAGAAATCTATCCCTCTAGGGACCTAGAAATCCCTCTAGGGACCTAGAAATCCCTCTATGGACCTAGAAATCCCTCTAGGGACATAGAAATCTCTCTCTCTAGGGACCTAGAAATCCCTCTAGGGACATAGAAATCTCTCTCTCTAGGGACCTAGAAATCCCTCTAGGGACCTAGAAATCCCTCTAGCGACATAGAAATCCCTCTAGCGACATAGAAATCCCTCTAGGGACATAGAAATCCCTCTAGGGACATAGAAATCCCTATAGGGACATAGAAATCCCTCTAGGGACATAGAAATCTATCCCTCTAGGGACATAGAAATCCCTCTAGGGACATAGAAATCCCTCTAGGGACATTGAAATCCCTCTAGGGACATAGAAATCCCTCTAGGGACCTAGAAATCTATCCCTCTAGGGACCTAGAAATCCCTCTAGGGACATTGAAATCCCTCTAGGGACCTAGAAATCTCTCTAGTGACATAGAAATCCCTCTAGGGACATAGAAATCTATCCCTCTAGGGACCTAGAAATCCCTCTAGGGACATAGAAATCCCTCTAGGGACATAGAAATCTATCCCTCTAGGGACATAGAAATCCCTCTAGGGACCTAGAAATCCCTCTAGGGACATTGAAATCCCTCTAGGGACCTAGAAATCTCTCTAGGGACATAGAAATCCCTCTAGGGACATAGAAATCTATCCCTCTAGGGACCTAGAAATCCCTCTAGGGACCTAGAAATCCCTCTAGGGACATAGAAATCTCTCTCTCTAGGGACCTAGAAATCCCTCTAGGGACATAGAAATCTCTCTCTCTAGGGACCTAGAAATCCCTCTAGGGACCTAGAAATCCCTCTAGCGACATAGAAATCTATCCCTCTAGGGACCTAGAAATCCCTCTAGGGACATAGAAATCCCTCTATGGACATAGAAATCCCTCTAGGGACATATAAATCTATCCCTCTAGGGACATAGAAATCCCTCTAGGGACCTAGAAATCCCTCTAGGGACCTAGAAATCCCTCTAGGGACCTAGAAATCCCTCTAGGGACCTAGAAATCCCTCTAGGGACATAGAAATCCCTCTAGGGACCTAGAAATCCCTCTAGGGACCTAGAAATCCCTCTAGGGACATAGAAATCTCTCTCTCTCTAGGGACCTAGAAATCCCTCTAGGGACATAGAAATCCCTCTAGGGACCTAGAAATCTATCCCTCTAGGGACCTAGAAATCCCTCTAGGGACATTGAAATCCCTCTAGGGACCTAGAAATCTCTCTAGTGACATAGAAATCCCTCTAGGGACATAGAAATCTATCCCTCTAGGGACCTAGAAATCCCTCTAGGGACCTAGAAATCCCTCTAGGGACATAGAAATCCCTCTAGCGACATAGAAATCCCTCTAGGGACATAGAAATCTATCCCTCTAGGGACATAGAAATCCCTCTAGGGACCTAGAAATCCCTCTAGGGACATTGAAATCTATCCCTCTAGGGACCTAGAAATCCCTCTAGGGACATTGAAATCCCTCTAGGGACCTAGAAATCTCTCTAGGGACCTAGAAATCCCTCTAGGGACATTGAAATCCCTCTAGGGACCTAGAAATCTCTCTAGGGACATAGAAATCTCTCTAGGGACATAGAAATCCCTCTAGGGACCTAGAAATCCCTCTAGGGACATAGAAATCCCTCTAGGGACCTAGAAATCTCTCTAGGGACATAGAAATCCCTCTAGGGACATAGAAATCTATCCCTCTAGGGACCTAGAAATCCCTCTAGGGACCTAGAAATCCCTCTAGGGACCTAAAAATCCCTCTAGGGACATAGAAATCTCTCTCTCTAGGGACCTAGAAATCCCTCTAGGGACCTAGAAATCCCTCTAGCGACATAGAAATCCCTCTAGCGACATAGAAATCCCTCTAGGGACATAGAAATCCCTCTAGGGACATAGAAATCCCTATAGGGACATAGAAATCCCTCTAGGGACATAGAAATCTATCCCTCTAGGGACATAGAAATCCCTCTAGGGACATAGAAATCCCTCTAGGGACATAGAAATCCCTCTAGGGACCTAGAAATCTATCCCTCTAGGGACCTAGAAATCCCTCTAGGGACATTGAAATCCCTCTAGGGACCTAGAAATCTCTCTAGTGACATAGAAATCCCTCTAGGGACATAGAAATCTATCCCTCTAGGGACCTAGAAATCCCTCTAGGGACCTAGAAATCCCTCTAGGGACATAGAAATCCCTCTAGCGACATAGAAATCCCTCTAGGGACATAGAAATCTATCCCTCTAGGGACATAGAAATCCCTCTAGGGACATAGAAATCCCTCTAGGGACATAGAAATCCCTCTAGGGACATAGAAATCCCTCTAGGGACCTAGAAATCTATCCCTCTAGGGACCTAGAAATCCCTCTAGGGACATAGAAATCCCTCTAGGGACCTAGAAATCTATCCCTCTAGGGACCTAGAAATCCCTCTAGGGACATTGAAATCCCTCTAGGGACCTAGAAATCCCTCTAGGGACATTGAAATCCCTCTAGGGACCTAGAAATCTATCCCTCTAGGGACCTAGAAATCCCTCTAGGGACCTAGAAATCCCTCTAGGGACATAGAAATCCCTCTAGGGACATAGAAATCCCTCTAGGGACATAGAAATCTATCCCTCTAGGGACATAGAAATCCCTCTAGGGACCTAGAAATCCCTCTATGGACCTAGAAATCCCTCTAGGGACATTGAAATCCCTCTAGGGACCTAGAAATCCCTCTAGGGACCTAGAAATCCCTCTAGGGACATAGAAATCCCTCTAGGGACCTAGAAATCTCTCTAGGGACATAGAAATCCCTCTAGGGACATAGAAATCTATCCCTCTAGGGACCTAGAAATCCCTCTAGGGACCTAGAAATCCCTCTAGGGACCTAGAAATCCCTCTAGGGACATAGAAATCTCTCTCTCTAGGGACCTAGAAATCCCTCTAGGGACATAGAAATCTCTCTCTCTAGGGACCTAGAAATCCCTCTAGGGACCTAGAAATCCCTCTAGCGACATAGAAATCTATCCCTCTAGGGACCTAGAAATCCCTCTAGGGACATAGAAATCCCTCTATGGACATAGAAATCCCTCTAGGGACATATAAATCTATCCCTCTAGGGACATAGAAATCCCTCTAGGGACCTAGAAATCCCTCTAGGGACATAGAAATCCCTCTAGGGACATAGAAATCCCTCTAGGGACATAGAAATCTATCCCTCTAGGGACATAGAAATCCCTCTAGGGACCTAGAAATCCCTCTAGGGACCTAGAAATCCCTCTAGGGACATTGAAATCCCTCTAGGGACCTAGAAATCCCTCTAGGGACCTAGAAATCCCTCTAGGGACATAGAAATCCCTCTAGGGACCTAGAAATCTCTCTAGGGACATAGAAATCCCTCTAGGGACATAGAAATCTATCCCTCTAGGGACCTAGAAATCCCTCTAGGGACCTAGAAATCCCTCTATGGACCAAGAAATCCCTCTAGGGACATAGAAATCTCTCTCTCTAGGGACCTAGAAATCCCTCTAGGGACATAGAAATCTCTCTCTCTAGGGACCTAGAAATCCCTCTAGGGACCTAGAAATCCCTCTAGCGACATAGAAATCCCTCTAGCGACATAGAAATCCCTCTAGGGACATAGAAATCCCTCTAGGGACATAGAAATCCCTATAGGGACATAGAAATCCCTCTAGGGACATAGAAATCTATCCCTCTAGGGACATAGAAATCCCTCTAGGGACATAGAAATCCCTCTAGGGACATTGAAATCCCTCTAGGGACATAGAAATCCCTCTAGGGACCTAGAAATCTATCCCTCTAGGGACCTAGAAATCCCTCTAGGGACATTGAAATCCCTCTAGGGACCTAGAAATCTCTCTAGTGACATAGAAATCCCTCTAGGGACATAGAAATCTATCCCTCTAGGGACCTAGAAATCCCTCTAGGGACATAGAAATCCCTCTAGGGACATAGAAATCTATCCCTCTAGGGACATAGAAATCCCTCTAGGGACCTAGAAATCCCTCTAGGGACATTGAAATCCCTCTAGGGACCTAGAAATCTCTCTAGGGACATAGAAATCCCTCTAGGGACATAGAAATCTATCCCTCTAGGGACCTAGAAATCCCTCTAGGGACCTAGAAATCCCTCTAGGGACATAGAAATCTCTCTGTCTAGGGACCTAGAAATCCCTCTAGGGACATAGAAATCTCTCTCTCTAGGGACCTAGAAATCCCTCTAGGGACCTAGAAATCCCTCTAGCGACATAGAAATCTATCCCTCTAGGGACCTAGAAATCCCTCTAGGGACATAGAAATCCCTCTATGGACATAGAAATCCCTCTAGGGACATATAAATCTATCCCTCTAGGGACATAGAAATCCCTCTAGGGACCTAGAAATCCCTCTAGGGACATAGAAATCCCTCTAGGGACATAGAAATCCCTCTAGGGACATAGAAATCTATCCCTCTAGGGACATAGAAATCCCTCTAGGGACCTAGAAATCCCTCTAGGGACCTAGAAATCCCTCTAGGGACATTGAAATCCCTCTAGGGACCTAGAAATCCCTCTAGGGACCTAGAAATCCCTCTAGGGACATAGAAATCCCTCTAGGGACCTAGAAATCTCTCTAGGGACATAGAAATCCCTCTAGGGACATAGAAATCTATCCCTCTAGGGACCTAGAAATCCCTCTAGGGACCTAGAAATCCCTCTATGGACCTAGAAATCCCTCTAGGGACATAGAAATCTCTCTCTCTAGGGACCTAGAAATCCCTCTAGGGACATAGAAATCTCTCTCTCTAGGGACCTAGAAATCCCTCTAGGGACCTAGAAATCCCTCTAGCGACATAGAAATCCCTCTAGCGACATAGAAATCCCTCTAGGGACATAGAAATCCCTCTAGGGACATAGAAATCCCTATAGGGACATAGAAATCCCTCTAGGGACATAGAAATCTATCCCTCTAGGGACATAGAAATCCCTCTAGGGACATAGAAATCCCTCTAGGGACATTGAAATCCCTCTAGGGACATAGAAATCCCTCTAGGGACCTAGAAATCTATCCCTCTAGGGACCTAGAAATCCCTCTAGGGACATTGAAATCCCTCTAGGGACCTAGAAATCTCTCTAGTGACATAGAAATCCCTCTAGGGACATAGAAATCTATCCCTCTAGGGACCTAGAAATCCCTCTAGGGACCTAGAAATCCCTCTAGGGACATAGAAATCCCTCTAGCGACATAGAAATCCCTCTAGGGACATAGAAATCTATCCCTCTAGGGACATAGAAATCCCTCTAGGGACCTAGAAATCCCTCTAGGGACATTGAAATCCCTCTAGGGACCTAGAAATCTCTCTAGGGACATAGAAATCTCTCTAGGGACATAGAAATCCCTCTAGGGACATAGAAATCTATCCCTCTAGGGACCTAGAAATCCCTCTAGGGACCTAGAAATCCCTCTAGGGACCTAGAAATCCCTCTAGGGACCTAGAAATCCCTCTAGGGACCTAGAAATCCCTCTAGGGACCTAGAAATCCCTCTTGGGACATAGAAATCTCTCTCTCTAGGGACCTAGAAATCAATCTAGGGACCTAGAAATCCCTCTAGGGACCTAGAAATCTCTCTAGGGACATAGAAATCCCTCTAGGGACATAGAAATCTATCCCTCTAGGGACCTAGAAATCCCTCTAGGGACCTAGAAATCCCTCTAGGGACCTAGAAATCCCTCTAGGGACATAGAAATCTCTCCCTCTAGGGACCTAGAAATCCCTCTAGGGACATTGAAATCCCTCTAGGGACCTAGAAATCCCTCTAGGGACATTGAAATCCCTCTAGGGACCTAGAAATCTATCCCTCTAGGGACCTAGAAATCCCTCTAGGGACATTGAAATCCCTCTAGGGACCTAGAAATCTATCCCTCTAGGGACCTAGAAATCCCTCTAGCGACATAGAAATCCCTCTAGCGACATAGAAATCCCTCTAGGGACATAGAAATCTATCGCTCTAGGGACATAGAAATCCCTCTAGGGACCTAGAAATCCCTCTAGGGACATAGAAATCTATCCCTCTAGGGACCTAGAAATCCCTCTAGGGACATAGAAATCCCTCTATGGACATAGAAATCCCTCTAGGGACATATAAATCTATCCCTCTAGGGACATAGAAATCCCTCTAGGGACCTAGAAATCCCTCTAGGGACATAGAAATCCCTCTAGGGACATAGAAATCCCTCTAGGGACATAGAAATCTATCCCTCTAGGGACATAGAAATCCCTCTAGGGACCTAGAAATCCCTCTAGGGACCTAGAAATCCCTCTAGGGACATAGAAATCCCTCTAGGGACCTAGAAATCTCTCTAGGGACATAGAAATCCCTCTAGGGACATAGAAATCTATCCCTCTAGGGACCTAGAAATCCCTCTAGGGACCTAGAAATCCCTCTAGGGACATAGAAATCTCTCTCTCTAGGGACCTAGAAATCCCTCTAGGGACATAGAAATCTCTCTCTCTAGGGACCTAGAAATCTCTCTAGGGACCTAGAAATCCCTCTAGGGACATAGAAATCTATCCCTCTAGGGACCTAGAAATCCCTCTAGGGACATAGAAATCCCTCTAGGGACATAGAAATCCCTCTAGGGAAATAGAAATCTATCCCTCTAGGGACATAGAAATCCCTCTAGGGACCTAGAAATCCCTCTAGGGACCTAGAAATCCCTCTAGGGACATTGAAATCTATCCCTCTAGGGACATAGAAATCCCTCTAGGGACATAGAAATCCCTCTAGGGACATTGAAATCCCTCTAGGGACATAGAAATCCCTCTAGGGACCTAGAAATCTATCCCTCTAGGGACCTAGAAATCCCTCTAGGGACATTGAAATCCCTCTAGGGACCTAGAAATCTCTCTAGGGACATAGAAATCCCTCTAGGGACATAGAAATCTATCCCTCTAGGGACCTAGAAATCCCTCTAGGGACCTAGAAATCCCTCTAGGGACCTAGAAATCCCTCTAGGGACATAGAAATCTCTCTCTCTAGGGACCTAGAAATCCCTCTAGGGACATAGAAATCTCTCTCTCTAGGGACCTAGAAATCCCTCTAGGGACCTAGAAATCCCTCTAGCGACATAGAAATCTATCCCTCTAGGGACCTAGAAATCCCTCTAGGGACATAGAAATCCCTCTATGGACATAGAAATCCCTCTAGGGACATATAAATCTATCCCTCTAGGGACATAGAAATCCCTCTAGGGACCTAGAAATCCCTCTAGGGACATAGAAATCCCTCTAGGGACATAGAAATCCCTCTAGGGACATAGAAATCTATCCCTCTAGGGACATAGAAATCCCTCTAGGGACCTAGAAATCCCTCTAGGGACCTAGAAATCCCTCTAGGGACATTGAAATCCCTCTAGGGACCTAGAAATCCCTCTAGGGACCTAGAAATCCCTCTAGGGACATAGAAATCCCTCTAGGGACCTAGAAATCTCTCTAGGGACATAGAAATCCCTCTAGGGACATAGAAATCTATCCCTCTAGGGACCTAGAAATCCCTCTAGGGACCTAGAAATCCCTCTATGGACCTAGAAATCCCTCTAGGGACATAGAAATCTCTCTCTCTAGGGACCTAGAAATCCCTCTAGGGACATAGAAATCTCTCTCTCTAGGGACCTAGAAATCCCTCTAGGGACCTAGAAATCCCTCTAGCGACATAGAAATCCCTCTAGCGACATAGAAATCCCTCTAGGGACATAGAAATCCCTCTAGGGACATAGAAATCCCTATAGGGACATAGAAATCCCTCTAGGGACATAGAAATCTATCCCTCTAGGGACATAGAAATCCCTCTAGGGACATAGAAATCCCTCTAGGGACATTGCAATCCCTCTAGGGACATAGAAATCCCTCTAGGGACCTAGAAATCTATCCCTCTAGGGACCTAGAAATCCCTCTAGGGACATTGAAATCCCTCTAGGGACCTAGAAATCTCTCTAGTGACATAGAAATCCCTCTAGGGACATAGAAATCTATCCCTCTAGGGACCTAGAAATCCCTCTAGGGACCTAGAAATCCCTCTAGGGACATAGAAATCCCTCTAGCGACATAGAAATCCCTCTAGGGACATAGAAATCTATCCCTCTAGGGACATAGAAATCCCTCTAGGGACCTAGAAATCCCTCTAGGGACATTGAAATCCCTCTAGGGACCTAGAAATCTCTCTAGGGACATAGAAATCTCTCTAGGGACATAGAAATCCCTCTAGGGACATAGAAATCTATCCCTCTAGGGACCTAGAAATCCCTCTAGGGACCTAGAAATCCCTCTAGGGACCTAGAAATCCCTCTAGGGACCTAGAAATCCCTCTAGGGACCTAGAAATCCCTCTAGGGACCTAGAAATCCCTCTAGGGACATAGAAATCTCTCTCTCTAGGGACCTAGAAATCAATCTAGTGACCTAGAAATCCCTCTAGGGACCTAGAAATCTCTCTAGGGACATAGAAATCCCTCTAGGGACATAGAAATCTATCCCTCTAGGGACCTAGAAATCCCTCTAGGGACCTAGAAATCCCTCTAGGGACCTAGAAATCCCTCTAGGGACATAGAAATCTCTCCCTCTAGGGACCTAGAAATCCCTCTAGGGACATTGAAATCCCTCTAGGGACCTAGAAATCCCTCTAGGGACATTGAAATCCCTCTAGGGACCTAGAAATCTATCCCTCTAGGGACCTAGAAATCCCTCTAGGGACATTGAAATCCCTCTAGGGACCTAGAAATCTATCCCTCTAGGGACCTAGAAATCCCTCTAGCGACATAGAAATCCCTCTAGCGACATAGAAATCCCTCTAGGGACATAGAAATCTATCGCTCTAGGGACATAGAAATCCCTCTAGGGACCTAGAAATCCCTCTAGGGACATAGAAATCTATCCCTCTAGGGACCTAGAAATCCCTCTAGGGACATAGAAATCCCTCTATGGACATAGAAATCCCTCTAGGGACATATAAATCTATCCCTCTAGGGACATAGAAATCCCTCTAGGGACCTAGAAATCCCTCTAGGGACATAGAAATCCCTCTAGGGACATAGAAATCCCTCTAGGGACATAGAAATCTATCCCTCTAGGGACATAGAAATCCCTCTAGGGACCTAGAAATCCCTCTAGGGACCTAGAAATCCCTCTAGGGACATAGAAATCCCTCTAGGGACCTAGAAATCTCTCTAGGGACATAGAAATCCCTCTAGGGACATAGAAATCTATCCCTCTAGGGACCTAGAAATCCCTCTAGGGACCTAGAAATCCCTCTAGGGACCTAGAAATCCCTCTAGGGACATAGAAATCTCTCTCTCTAGGGACCTAGAAATCCCTCTAGGGACATAGAAATCTCTCTCTCTAGGGACCTAGAAATCTCTCTAGGGACCTAGAAATCCCTCTAGGGACATAGAAATCTATCCCTCTAGGGACCTAGAAATCCCTCTAGGGACATAGAAATCCCTCTAGGGACATAGAAATCCCTCTAGGGAAATAGAAATCTATCCCTCTAGGGACATACAAATCCCTCTAGGGACCTAGAAATCCCTCTAGGGACCTAGAAATCCCTCTAGGGACATTGAAATCCCTCTAGGGACATTGAAATCCCTCTAGGGACCTAGAAATCCCTCTAGGGACATAGAAATCTCTCCCTCTAGGGACCTAGAAATCCCTCTAGGGACATAGAAATCCCTCTAGGGACCTAGAAATCTCTCTAGGGACATAGAAATCCCTCTAGGGACATAGAAATCCCTCTAGGGACATAGAACTCTATCCCTCTAGGGACATAGAAATCCCTCTAGGGACCTAGAAATCCCTCTAGGGACCTAGAAATCCCTCTAGGGACATTGAAATCCCTCTAGGGACCTAGAAATCCCTCTAGGGACCTAGAAATCCCTCTAGGGACATAGAAATCCCTCTAGGGACCTAGAAATCTCTCTAGGGACATAGAAATCCCTCTAGGGACATAGAAATCTATCCCTCTAGGGACCTAGAAATCCCTCTAGGGACCTAGAAATCCCTCTATGGACCTAGAAATCCCTCTAGGGACATAGAAATCTCTCTCTCTAGGGACCTAGAAATCCCTCTAGGGACATAGAAATCTCTCTCTCTAGGGACCTAGAAATCCCTCTAGGGACCTAGAAATCCCTCTAGCGACATAGAAATCCCTCTAGCGACATAGAAATCCCTCTAGGGACATAGAAATCCCTCTAGGGACATAGAAATCCCTATAGGGACATAGAAATCCCTCTAGGGACATAGAAATCTATCCCTCTAGGGACATAGAAATCCCTCTAGGGACATAGAAATCCCTCTAGGGACATTGAAATCCCTCTAGGGACATAGAAATCCCTCTAGGGACCTAGAAATCTATCCCTCTAGGGACCTAGAAATCCCTCTAGGGACATTGAAATCCCTCTAGGGACCTAGAAATCTCTCTAGTGACATAGAAATCCCTCTAGGGACATAGAAATCTATCCCTCTAGGGACCTAGAAATCCCTCTAGGGACCTAGAAATCCCTCTAGGGACATAGAAATCCCTCTAGCGACATAGAAATCCCTCTAGGGACATAGAAATCTATCCCTCTAGGGACATAGAAATCCCTCTAGGGACCTAGAAATCCCTCTAGGGACATTGAAATCCCTCTAGGGACCTAGAAATCTCTCTAGGGACATAGAAATCTCTCTAGGGACATAGAAATCCCTCTAGGGACATAGAAATCTATCCCTCTAGGGACCTAGAAATCCCTCTAGGGACCTAGAAATCCCTCTAGGGACCTAGAAATCCCTCTAGGGACCTAGAAATCCCTCTAGGGACCTAGAAATCCCTCTAGGGACCTAGAAATCCCTCTTGGGACATAGAAATCTCTCTCTCTAGGGACCTAGAAATCAATCTAGGGACCTAGAAATCCCTCTAGGGACCTAGAAATCTCTCTAGGGACATAGAAATCCCTCTAGGGACATAGAAATCTATCCCTCTAGGGACCTAGAAATCCCTCTAGGGACCTAGAAATCCCTCTAGGGACCTAGAAATCCCTCTAGGGACATAGAAATCTCTCCCTCTAGGGACCTAGAAATCCCTCTAGGGACATTGAAATCCCTCTAGGGACCTAGAAATCCCTCTAGGGACATTGAAATCCCTCTAGGGACCTAGAAATCTATCCCTCTAGGGACCTAGAAATCCCTCTAGGGACATTGAAATCCCTCTAGGGACCTAGAAATCTATCCCTCTAGGGACCTAGAAATCCCTCTAGCGACATAGAAATCCCTCTAGCGACATAGAAATCCCTCTAGGGACATAGAAATCTATCGCTCTAGGGACATAGAAATCCCTCTAGGGACCTAGAAATCCCTCTAGGGACATAGAAATCTATCCCTCTAGGGACCTAGAAATCCCTCTAGGGACATAGAAATCCCTCTATGGACATAGAAATCCCTCTAGGGACATATAAATCTATCCCTCTAGGGACATAGAAATCCCTCTAGGGACCTAGAAATCCCTCTAGGGACATAGAAATCCCTCTAGGGACATAGAAATCCCTCTAGGGACATAGAAATCTATCCCTCTAGGGACATAGAAATCCCTCTAGGGACCTAGAAATCCCTCTAGGGACCTAGAAATCCCTCTAGGGACATAGAAATCCCTCTAGGGACCTAGAAATCTCTCTAGGGACATAGAAATCCCTCTAGGGACATAGAAATCTATCCCTCTAGGGACCTAGAAATCCCTCTAGGGACCTAGAAATCCCTCTAGGGACATAGAAATCTCTCTCTCTAGGGACCTAGAAATCCCTCTAGGGACATAGAAATCTCTCTCTCTAGGGACCTAGAAATCTCTCTAGGGACCTAGAAATCCCTCTAGGGACATAGAAATCTATCCCTCTAGGGACCTAGAAATCCCTCTAGGGACATAGAAATCCCTCTAGGGACATAGAAATCCCTCTAGGGAAATAGAAATCTATCCCTCTAGGGACATAGAAATCCCTCTAGGGACCTAGAAATCCCTCTAGGGACCTAGAAATCCCTCTAGGGACATTGAAATCTATCCCTCTAGGGACATAGAAATCCCTCTAGGGACATAGAAATCCCTCTAGGGACATTGAAATCCCTCTAGGGACATAGAAATCCCTCTAGGGACCTAGAAATCTATCCCTCTAGGGACCTAGAAATCCCTCTAGGGACATTGAAATCCCTCTAGGGACCTAGAAATCTCTCTAGGGACATAGAAATCCCTCTAGGGACATAGAAATCTATCCCTCTAGGGACCTAGAAATCCCTCTAGGGACCTAGAAATCCCTCTAGGGACCTAGAAATCCCTCTAGGGACATAGAAATCTCTCTCTCTAGGGACCTAGAAATCCCTCTAGGGACATAGAAATCTCTCTCTCTAGGGACCTAGAAATCCCTCTAGGGACCTAGAAATCCCTCTAGCGACATAGAAATCTATCCCTCTAGGGACCTAGAAATCCCTCTAGGGACATAGAAATCCCTCTATGGACATAGAAATCCCTCTAGGGACATATAAATCTATCCCTCTAGGGACATAGAAATCCCTCTAGGGACCTAGAAATCCCTCTAGGGACATAGAAATCCCTCTAGGGACATAGAAATCCCTCTAGGGACATAGAAATCTATCCCTCTAGGGACATAGAAATCCCTCTAGGGACCTAGAAATCCCTCTAGGGACCTAGAAATCCCTCTAGGGACATTGAAATCCCTCTAGGGACCTAGAAATCCCTCTAGGGACCTAGAAATCCCTCTAGGGACATAGAAATCCCTCTAGGGACCTAGAAATCTCTCTAGGGACATAGAAATCCCTCTAGGGACATAGAAATCTATCCCTCTAGGGACCTAGAAATCCCTCTAGGGACCTAGAAATCCCTCTATGGACCTAGAAATCCCTCTAGGGACATAGAAATCTCTCTCTCTAGGGACCTAGAAATCCCTCTAGGGACATAGAAATCTCTCTCTCTAGGGACCTAGAAATCCCTCTAGGGACCTAGAAATCCCTCTAGCGACATAGAAATCCCTCTAGCGACATAGAAATCCCTCTAGGGACATAGAAATCCCTCTAGGGACATAGAAATCCCTATAGGGACATAGAAATCCCTCTAGGGACATAGAAATCTATCCCTCTAGGGACATAGAAATCCCTCTAGGGACATAGAAATCCCTCTAGGGACATTGCAATCCCTCTAGGGACATAGAAATCCCTCTAGGGACCTAGAAATCTATCCCTCTAGGGACCTAGAAATCCCTCTAGGGACATTGAAATCCCTCTAGGGACCTAGAAATCTCTCTAGTGACATAGAAATCCCTCTAGGGACATAGAAATCTATCCCTCTAGGGACCTAGAAATCCCTCTAGGGACCTAGAAATCCCTCTAGGGACCTAGAAATCCCTCTAGGGACATAGAAATCCCTCTAGCGACATAGAAATCCCTCTAGGGACATAGAAATCTATCCCTCTAGGGACATAGAAATCCCTCTAGGGACCTAGAAATCCCTCTAGGGACATTGAAATCCCTCTAGGGACCTAGAAATCTCTCTAGGGACATAGAAATCTCTCTAGGGACATAGAAATCCCTCTAGGGACATAGAAATCTATCCCTCTAGGGACCTAGAAATCCCTCTAGGGACCTAGAAATCCCTCTAGGGACCTAGAAATCCCTCTAGGGACCTAGAAATCCCTCTAGGGACCTAGAAATCCCTCTAGGGACCTAGAAATCCCTCTAGGGACATAGAAATCTCTCTCTCTAGGGACCTAGAAATCAATCTAGGGACCTAGAAATCCCTCTAGGGACCTAGAAATCTCTCTAGGGACATAGAAATCCCTCTAGGGACATAGAAATCTATCCCTCTAGGGACCTAGAAATCCCTCTAGGGACCTAGAAATCCCTCTAGGGACCTAGAAATCCCTCTAGGGACATAGAAATCTCTCCCTCTAGGGACCTAGAAATCCCTCTAGGGACATTGAAATCCCTCTAGGGACCTAGAAATCCCTCTAGGGACATTGAAATCCCTCTAGGGACCTAGAAATCTATCCCTCTAGGGACCTAGAAATCCCTCTAGGGACATTGAAATCCCTCTAGGGACCTAGAAATCTATCCCTCTAGGGACCTAGAAATCCCTCTAGCGACATAGAAATCCCTCTAGCGACATAGAAATCCCTCTAGGGACATAGAAATCTATCGCTCTAGGGACATAGAAATCCCTCTAGGGACCTAGAAATCCCTCTAGGGACATAGAAATCTATCCCTCTAGGGACCTAGAAATCCCTCTAGGGACATAGAAATCCCTCTATGGACATAGAAATCCCTCTAGGGACATATAAATCTATCCCTCTAGGGACATAGAAATCCCTCTAGGGACCTAGAAATCCCTCTAGGGACATAGAAATCCCTCTAGGGACATAGAAATCCCTCTAGGGACATAGAAATCTATCCCTCTAGGGACATAGAAATCCCTCTAGGGACCTAGAAATCCCTCTAGGGACCTAGAAATCCCTCTAGGGACATAGAAATCCCTCTAGGGACCTAGAAATCTCTCTAGGGACATAGAAATCCCTCTAGGGACATAGAAATCTATCCCTCTAGGGACCTAGAAATCCCTCTAGGGACCTAGAAATCCCTCTAGGGACCTAGAAATCCCTCTAGGGACATAGAAATCTCTCTCTCTAGGGACCTAGAAATCCCTCTAGGGACATAGAAATCTCTCTCTCTAGGGACCTAGAAATCTCTCTAGGGACCTAGAAATCCCTCTAGGGACATAGAAATCTATCCCTCTAGGGACCTAGAAATCCCTCTAGGGACATAGAAATCCCTCTAGGGACATAGAAATCCCTCTAGGGAAATAGAAATCTATCCCTCTAGGGACATACAAATCCCTCTAGGGACCTAGAAATCCCTCTAGGGACCTAGAAATCCCTCTAGGGACATTGAAATCCCTCTAGGGACATTGAAATCCCTCTAGGGACCTAGAAATCCCTCTAGGGACATAGAAATCTCTCCCTCTAGGGACCTAGAAATCCCTCTAGGGACATAGAAATCCCTCTAGGGACCTAGAAATCTCTCTAGGGACATAGAAATCCCTCTAGGGACATAGAAATCTATCCCTCTAGGGACCTAGAAATCCCTCTAGGGACCTAGAAATCCCTCTAGGGACATAGAAATCTCTCTCTCTAGGGACATAGAAATCCCTCTAGGGACATAGAAATCTATCCCTCTAAGGACATAGAAATCCCTCTAGGGACCTAGAAATCCCTCTAGGGACCTAGAAATCCCTCTAGGGACATTGAAATCCCTCTAGGGACCTAGAAATCCCTCTAGGGACCTAGAAATCCCTCTAGGGACATAGAAATCCCTCTAGGGACCTAGAAATCTCTCTAGGGACATAGAAATCCCTCTAGGGACATAGAAATCTATCCCTCTAGGGACCTAGAAATCCCTCTAGGGACCTAGAAATCCCTCTAGGGACCTAGAAATCCCTCTATGGACCTAGAAATCCCTCTAGGGACATAGAAATCTCTCTCTCTAGGGACCTAGAAATCCCTCTAGGGACATAGAAATCTCTCTCTCTAGGGACCTAGAAATCCCTCTAGGGACATAGAAATCCCTCTAGCGACATAGAAATCCCTCTAGCGACATAGAAATCCCTCTAGGGACATAGAAATCCCTCTAGGGACATAGAAATCCCTATAGGGACATAGAAATCCCTCTAGGGACATAGAAATCTATCCCTCTAGGGACATAGAAATCCCTCTAGGGACATAGAAATCCCTCTAGGGACATTGAAATCCCTCTAGGGACATAGAAATCCCTCTAGGGACCTAGAAATCTATCCCTCTAGGGACCTAGAAATCCCTCTAGGGACATTGAAATCCCTCTAGGGACCTAGAAATCTCTCTAGTGACATAGAAATCCCTCTAGGGACATAGAAATCTATCCCTCTAGGGACCTAGAAATCCCTCTAGGGACCTAGAAATCCCTCTAGGGACATAGAAATCCCTCTAGCGACATAGAAATCCCTCTAGGGACATAGAAATCTATCCCTCTAGGGACATAGAAATCCCTCTAGGGACCTAGAAATCCCTCTAGGGACATTGAAATCCCTCTAGGGACCTAGAAATCTCTCTAGGGACATAGAAATCTCTCTAGGGACATAGAAATCCCTCTAGGGACATAGAAATCTATCCCTCTAGGGACCTAGAAATCCCTCTAGGGACCTAGAAATCCCTCTAGGGACCTAGAAATCCCTCTAGGGACCTAGAAATCCCTCTAGGGACCTAGAAATCCCTCTAGGGACCTAGAAATCCCTCTAGGGACATAGAAATCTCTCTCTCTAGGGACCTAGAAATCAATCTAGGGACCTAGAAATCCCTCTAGGGACCTAGAAATCTCTCTAGGGACATAGAAATCCCTCTAGGGACATAGAAATCTATCCCTCTAGGGACCTAGAAATCCCTCTAGGGACCTAGAAATCCCTCTAGGGACCTAGAAATCCCTCTAGGGACATAGAAATCTCTCCCTCTAGGGACCTAGAAATCCCTCTAGGGACATTGAAATCCCTCTAGGGACCTAGAAATCCCTCTAGGGACATTGAAATCCCTCTAGGGACCTAGAAATCTATCCCTCTAGGGACCTAGAAATCCCTCTAGGGACATTGAAATCCCTCTAGGGACCTAGAAATCTATCCCTCTAGGGACCTAGAAATCCCTCTAGGGACATTGAAATCCCTCTAGGGACCTAGAAATCTATCCCTCTAGGGACCTAGAAATCCCTCTAGCGACATAGAAATCCCTCTAGCGACATAGAAATCCCTCTAGGGACATAGAAATCTATCGCTCTAGGGACATAGAAATCCCTCTAGGGACCTAGAAATCCCTCTAGGGACATAGAAATCTATCCCTCTAGGGACCTAGAAATCCCTCTAGGGACATAGAAATCCCTCTATGGACATAGAAATCCCTCTAGGGACATATAAATCTATCCCTCTAGGGACATAGAAATCCCTCTAGGGACCTAGAAATCCCTCTAGGGACATAGAAATCCCTCTAGGGACATAGAAATCCCTCTAGGGACATAGAAATCTATCCCTCTAGGGACATAGAAATCCCTCTAGGGACCTAGAAATCCCTCTAGGGACCTAGAAATCCCTCTAGGGACATAGAAATCCCTCTAGGGACCTAGAAATCTCTCTAGGGACATAGAAATCCCTCTAGGGACATAGAAATCTATCCCTCTAGGGACCTAGAAATCCCTCTAGGGACCTAGAAATCCCTCTAGGGACCTAGAAATCCCTCTAGGGACATAGAAATCTCTCTCTCTAGGGACCTAGAAATCCCTCTAGGGACATAGAAATCTCTCTCTCTAGGGACCTAGAAATCTCTCTAGGGACCTAGAAATCCCTCTAGGGACATAGAAATCTATCCCTCTAGGTACCTAGAAATCCCTCTAGGGACATAGAAATCCCTCTAGGGACATAGAAATCCCTCTAGGGAAATAGAAATCTATCCCTCTAGGGACATAGAAATCCCTCTAGGGACCTAGAAATCCCTCTAGGGACCTAGAAATCCCTCTAGGGACATTGAAATCCCTCTAGGGACCTAGAAATCCCTCTAGGGACCTAGAAATCCCTCTAGGGACATAGAAATCCCTCTAGGGACCTAGAAATCTCTCTAGGGGCATAGAAATCCCTCTAGGGACATAGAAATCTATCCCTCTAGGGACCTAGAAATCCCTCTAGGGACCTAGAAATCCCTCTAGGGACATAGAAATCTCTCTCTCTAGGGACCTAGAAATCCCTCTAGGGACATAGAAATCTCTCTCTCTAGGGACCTAGAAATCCCTCTAGGGACCTAGAAATCCCTCTAGCGACATAGAAATCCCTCTAGCGACATAGAAATCCCTCTAGGGACATAGAAATCCCTCTAGGGACATAGAAATCCCTATAGGGACATAGAAATCCCTCTAGGGACATAGAAATCTATCCCTCTAGGGACATAGAAATCCCTCTAGGGACATAGAAATCCCTCTAGGGACATTGAAATCCCTCTAGGGACATAGAAATCCCTCTAGGGACCTAGAAATCTATCCCTCTAGGGACCTAGAAATCCCTCTAGGGACATTGAAATCCCTCTAGGGACCTAGAAATCTCTCTAGTGACATAGAAATCCCTCTAGGGACATAGAAATCTATCCCTCTAGGGACCTAGAAATCCTTCTAGGGACCTAGAAATCCCTCTAGGGACACAGAAATCCCTCTAGCGACATAGAAATCCCTCTAGGGACATAGAAATCTATCCCTCTAGGGACATAGAAATCCCTCTAGGGACCTAGAAATCCCTCTAGGGACATTGAAATCTATCCCTCTAGGGACCTAGAAATCCCTCTAGGGACATTGAAATCCCTCTAGGGACCTAGAAATCTCTCTAGGGACATAGAAATCTCTCTAGGGACATAGAAATCCCTCTAGGGACATAGAAATCTATCCCTCTAGGGACCTAGAAATCCCTCTAGGGACCTAGAAATCCCTCTAGGGACCTAGAAATCCCTCTAGGGACCTAGAAATTCCTCTAGGGACCTAGAAATCCCTCTAGGGACCTAGAAATCCCTCTAGGGACCTAGAAATCCCTCTAGGGACATAGAAATCTCTCTCTCTAGGGACCTAGAAATCAATCTAGGGACCTAGAAATCCCTCTAGGGACCTAGAAATCTCTCTAGGGACATAGAAATCCCTCTAGGGACATAGAAATCTATCCCTCTAGGGACCTAGAAATCCCTCTAGGGACCTAGAAATCCCTCTAGGGACCTAGAAATCCCTCTAGGGACATAGAAATCTCTCTCTCTAGGGACCTAGAAATCCCTCTAGGGACATAGAAATCCCTCTAGGGACCTAGAAATCTATCCCTCTAGGGACCTAGAAATCCCTCTAGGGATATTGAAATCCCTCTAGGGACCTAGAAATCCCTCTAGGGACATAGAAATCTATCCCTCTAGGGACATAGAAATCCCTCTAGGGACCTAGAAATCCCTCTAGGGACATTGAAATCTATCCCTCTAGGGACCTAGAAATCCCTCTAGGGACATTGAAATCCCTCTAGGGACCTAGAAATCTCTCTAGGGACATAGAAATCTCTCTAGGGACATAGAAATCCCTCTAGGGACATAGAAATCTATCCCTCTAGGGACCTAGAAATCCCTCTAGGGACCTAGAAATCCCTCTAGGGACCTAGAAATCCCTCTAGGGACCTAGAAATCCCTCTAGGGACCTAGAAATCCCTCTAGGGACCTAGAAAGCCCTCTAGGGACATATAAATCTATCCCTCTAGGGACATAGAAATCCCTCTAGGGACATAGAAATCCCTCTAGGGACATAGAAATCCCTCTAGGGACATAGAAATCCCTCTAGGGACCTAGAAATCTATCCCTCTAGGGACCTAGAAATCCCTCTAGGGACATTGAAATCCCTCTAGGGACCTAGAAATCCCTCTAGGGACATTGAAATCCCTCTAGGGACCTAGAAATCTATCCCTCTAGGGACCTAGAAATCCCTCTAGGGACCTAGAAATCCCTCTAGGGACCTAGAAATCCCTCTAGGGACATAGAAATCCCTCTAGGGACATAGAAATCCCTCTAGGGACATAGAAATCTATCCCTCTAGGGACATAGAAATCCCTCTAGGGACATAGAAATCCCTCTAGGGACCTAGAAATCTATCCCTCTAGGGACCTAGAAATCCCTCTAGGGACATTGAAATCCCTCTAGGGACCTAGAAATCTCTCTAGTGACATAGAAATCCCTCTAGGGACATAGAAATCTATCCCTCTAGGGACCTAGAAATCCCTCTAGGGACCTAGAAATCCCTCTAGGGACATAGAAATCCCTCTAGGGACATAGAAATCCCTCTAGGGACATAGAAATCCCTCTAGGGACCTAGAAATCTATCCCTCTAGGGACCTAGAAATCCCTCTAGGGACATAGAAATCCCTCTAGGGACATAGAAATCTATCCCTCTAGGGACATAGAAATCCCTCTAGGGACATAGAAATCCCTCTAGGGACCTAGAAATCTATCCCTCTAGGGACCTAGAAATCCCTCTAGGGACATTGAAATCCCTCTAGGGACCTAGAAATCTCTCTAGTGACATAGAAATCCCTCTAGGGACATAGAAATCTATCCCTCTAGGGACCTAGAAATCCCTCTAGGGACCTAGAAATCCCTCTAGGGACATAGAAATCCCTCTAGGGACATAGAAATCCCTCTAGGGACATAGAAATCCCTCTAGGGACCTAGAAATCTATCCCTCTAGGGACCTAGAAATCCCTCTAGGGACATTGAAATCCCTCTAGGGACCTAGAAATCCCTCTAGGGACATTGAAATCCCTCTAGGGACCTAGAAATCTATCCCTCTAGGGACCTAGAAATCCCTCTAGCGACATAGAAATCCCTCTAGCGACATAGAAATCCCTCTAGGGACATAGAAATCTATCGCTCTAGGGACATAGAAATCCCTCTAGGGACCTAGAAATCCCTCTAGGGACATAGAAATCTATCCCTCTAGGGACCTAGAAATCCCTCTAG
>CAXKTH010000245.1:0-2500 GCA_964056705.1 Troilus luridus
CCTAAAGGAGACACCCCTGACACTTTCATTGCGCCTTTAGGTTTTACACCCAATGACTCGCGCACACGCTAGACTCCTTGGTCCGTGTTTCAAGACGGGTCGGATAAGTTCCCGAATCTGAAGCGCCGCCGACTGGCGGACTGGGCCATGCCGGAGTGCTCACCCGCCAGGGGCCCGAGCGCCTAGCCGGGCGTGTCCGTTAAGGCACCCCCTGGTAAACGCCCGGTCTTGCGGGGAGACGGCGGCGCTCGCTAGTGGAGCGGCCCAGCGCCGTAGTCTTTCGATACCGCCCGGAACGACGGCCACGGTGCCGGAGAGCTGTCACTTGACCGCCACAAAAGTGGAGGCCCCGAGCCAGACAATCTTCCAGACCTTAGACCGCCGCAGAGCGGGTCGCGACGTCCTACTGAGGGAGAAGTGCGGTCCCCCGCGGGTACACGACCCCGTGGAGGGCGGCCCACCCACCGCCACGGACAAGCCGGACGGGGCGAAAGGCCATCCCCCCTGTCGGGGTGCGGACCCGGCGAGAAGACGTGAATCTCCCGTTTCGGGGCTTCGGGTCTTTTCCGTTTACCCCTGAGCGGTTTCACGTACTCTTGAACTCTCTCTTCAAAGTTCTTTTCAACTTTCCCTCACGGTACTTGTTCTCTATCGGTCTCGTGGTTGTATTTAGCCTTAGATGGAGTTTACCACCCGCTTAGGGCTGCACTCTCAAGCAGCCCGACTCTAAGGAGGGACCCACCCGGGGCCGGCACCGGTCATCTACGGGCCTGGCACCCTCTTCGGACCGTGGCCCCGTTCAAGATGGACTTGAACGCGGTGCACGGACCCCGGGTTAAACGGGCACTCCTAAACACTACATTTCCCTAAAGGCGAGGCCTTTGGGATTCAGTGCTGGGCTAATCCCTGTTCGCTCGCAGCTACTAGGGGAATCCTTGTTAGTTTCTTTTCCTCCGCTTACTAATATGCTTAAATTCGGCGGGGAGTCCCACCTGATCTGAGGTCGAGATATATAATGTTTTCCTCAATTACGCCCCTCCTTAAAGGGGGTAATGAGGAAAAGACCGACTCGGCCAGGACAGGCGTATATTCAGCCTCCACAAGCGAGAAAGCTCTGCCGCTACCAGCCCCCAGACGAGAGAGGCGGCGGACGCACCCCATGGCGACTTCAAACCCGCACCTCATGTAGAGCGGTTCCTCCGACGCAGTGTAGTGGGGCCGATCCGGAATTTGCCACGCGGCCGCCAAGAGTCCACACTTCACGGGTTAGCGCAAAGGCGGGCTACGTGCGACCGGGACACCGGATCGGTTGTCCGTCTCTTTCACGAGCTACATGCGTACTACAAACTGGAGGCCACAAGGGTGCGGGCTGGGTCCGACTCCCCGGAGGGAGAGGGCCCTATCGCCGTTGCGGGCGTCAGCTCGCGCATCCGACCGCCGCCGCGCCATCCCCCCACAGTGGTATGTCGGGGACGGGAGTGGCGCGCGGAGGGGAGCGGGCTGTGAGCCTCGTGTGAGAGTGAGCACGACCTGTCCGGCCTGGCTTTTGCCGGCGGATTATTTAAGGGGACCCGTCGTAGGAGAGGAGAGGCACGAAGCCTTCCCCCCTAGACGGGAGCCCCCATTCCGACCCCGGGCCGACTTCCCAAAGGAGGTCGGACGCCATGTCGGGTCAACTGTGGTCGAGACAAGTGCTCATGCCTCTTTTAAAGACGACCCTCAGACAGGGGTGGCCCTTGGTTCTAGCCCAGGGCCGCAATGTGCGTTCGAAATGTCGATGCTCATGTGTCCTGCAGTTCACACGACGACGCGCAGTTTGCTGCGTCTTTCATCGACCCACGAGCCGAGTGATCCACCGCTCAGGGTAGTATATTATAAATACTCATAAATGTATGTGGAAATAGGCTCGTTTCCGGCCATTTCCGACATACAGCATGTGCGTCATTGTCAGTTAATATCGGCGGCCGGGGCAGGGCGTGATGCCAAGCCGCCGAATCTCGCAACATCCTCGCGCCCGACCGAGACACCTCGGGGACGGAGATGGAGGAGATGGTTAAATATGTTTTCGGGGTCTCCGGCTTGCTAGGCCGGAGCCGGCAGCGCCGCGCCTCCCGAGAGTGTGATCCGGTCTCCTCCGCGCTCTACTACACCAAAGACAGGCCAGAAGCGAGAGACGACCTTAGACCCCCAATAGAGGGCGCCGAGCACCACCCTACAGGTGAGCGTTGCTCGGCGAAAGGCCCGATCGGAAGCCAAAGGGTCCGTCGGTAAGCGTCTCGCTAGATAGCTGTCGGCGTTTCGAGCCGGGAGCCCGGCAGACACACTAGCCCTCCAAGGGAGGAGAACGTGCGCCGCCGCCCCTAAAACCGCCGGAGGGCCGAGGCCCGACCGGCGGCTATTAAAATGGAAGCACTAGAGGCTTCAAGTTTTGACACACGCTATGCCATCGAGCCGTGAGGCAAGAGACACACGCATGCAAATCTTTAATGATCCTTCCACA
>CAXKTH010000245.1:5000-7500 GCA_964056705.1 Troilus luridus
ACACACTCGATTTACTATAAAGAGTCCTTTGAATAGGGTCCTGGGCCTTCCCAGCGAACCACTAGGCCGAGCTACTGAGTGCTGCATAGGGGCCCGTTTGAGGCCCCGCAGCTATGCTGTGTTAGGGGTTACTCCTATAGTAGAATCTTCACCGGTCATCCAATGACAGTCATAAAAGCGGTGCGTCCGGACCCCCGAACTACTTACCCTTCGCCGGGAAGTCCGGGTTGGCCGGAGTTGGTGTCTAGGATCCCGGCAGAGAGCACACAGCCCGTACTAGGCACATCTGTGCCTTCGGCCCCCTTCTCGGCACTCGGTATGGTAGGCTGGTTGGCCATCGGTGCGAGCGGACCCCTGAGAATAAATGGTTGGAACCGGGGCCTGGGTTGGTCCTGGGGGCGTCTAAGAAAAGCCCTAGGCACCCACCACTCATTCCCGTCAGACCGGGGTATCGGTGCATGTGGTCCCCTATAATACAATCTTCCCAAATCATCCGATGACAGTCATAGCAACGGTGCGTGCGAACCCCCCCTGGCCAACCCCTGGCGGATAGGGCCAGGATCGTCCGGAGTTGGTGCCTCAACTCCCGGCTAAGCGTTTGGCCAGCACTAGGGCGTAACGGTGCCAGCGAACCCCCGATCGGGACTCTGCGTCTGGAGGGCTAGGCGATCGGTGCCAGCGAACCCCCCCGACCCTAGGGGTCAACGGTTGGCCGGCGTTGGTGCCTCAACTCCCGGCTAAGCGTTTGGCCAGCACTAGGGTGTAACGGTGCCAGCGAACCCCCGATCGGGACTCTGCGTCTGGAGGGCTAGGCGATCGGTGCCAGCGAACCCCCCCGACCCTAGGGGTTCACGGTTGGCCGGCGTTGGTGCCTCAACTCCCGGCTAAGCGTTCGGCAAGCACTAGGGTGTAACGGTGCCAGCGACCCCCCAATCGGGACTCCCGCTAGAGGGCTAGGCGATCGGTGCCAGCGAACCCCCCCCCCTTCCCCAGGCCCACCCCTGGCGGATAGGGTCAGGGTCGGCCGGAGGTGGTGCCTCAACTCCCGGCTAAGGGTTTGGCCAGCACTAGGGCGTAACGGTGCCAGCGAACCCCCGATCGGGACTCTGCGTCTGGAGGGCTAGGCGATCGGTGCCAGCGAACCCCCCCGACCCTAGGGGTTCACGGTCGTCCGGAGTTGGTGCCTCAACTCCCGGCTAAGCTTTTGGCCTGCACTAGGGCGTAACGGTGCCAGCGACCCCCCAATCGGGACTCTGCCGCTGGAGGGCTAGCCGATCGGTGCCAGCGAACCCCCCCCCCGACCCTAGGGGTTCACGGTCGTCCGGAGTTGGTGCCTCAACTCCCGGCTAAGCTTTTGGCCTGCACTAGGGCGTAACGGTGCCAGCGACCCCCCAATCGGGACTCTGCCGCTGGAGGGCTAGCCGATCGGTGCCAGCGAACCCCCCCCCGACCCTAGGGGTTCACGGTCGTCCGGAGTTGGTGCCTCAACTCCCGGCTAAGCTTTTGGCCTGCACTAGGGCGTAACGGTGCCAGCGACCCCCCAATCGGGACTCTGCCGCTGGAGGGCTAGCCGATCGGTGCCAGCGAACCCCCCCCCGACCCTAGGGGTTCACGGTCGTCCGGAGTTGGTGCCTCAACTCCCGGCTAAGCTTTTGGCCTGCACTAGGGCGTAACGGTGCCAGCGACCCCCCAATCGGGACTCTGCCGCTGGAGGGCTAGCCGATCGGTGCCAGCGAACCCCCCCCCCCCCGACCCTAGGGGTTCACGGTTGGCCGGCGTTGGTAGCCGATCTCCCGGCTGAACACCTTGCAATGCTACCCGCCCTCTCTAGGCTCATCGGTGCATGCGAACCCCCTATCGGGACTTGTTGAAATATATGTCTTATATGTATTTATACTTCACATCTCTCATATAATGTTTTATTACGTTTATTATAAAATTGTACAATACTTTAAACATCTTTAGTTGAAATATATAATATTTTATTATAAAATTTTTTTTTTTTCTACTAGTAATATAACTTACTGTCGGGGTCATAAGTAATATCAATTCATTCATCAAATTCACTTATAATATCAATTTATAACTTCACACATCCGCAGTGGGCCCGGTCAGAGAACCGTACGGATTTCTATATGTACATTGTATATACGGCTCTCTACGTATAGATTGCATCTGGGAACTATGGATGCTTGGGAGACACAGCCTTTCGGCCTTACCTTCCCCCCGTACAAAGCGATACAATTTAATATGGGGTCTACGCCTACCGGTTATATATTATATATATATAAATACATATACATATATACAATTGAATATGGGGTCTACGCCTCCCGTTTAACCCGAGGCGATTTCCCCTAGGCAAGGGCAGAGCCTCAGCTGGCCCGCCGGGCCCATCGGGTTAACGTACGAATTTCAATAGGGACAGAGGGAATCTCGCCAATACATTCAGGAGCCTCTCCAATTGGTTGGGGAGGCATGTCACTACCTTGAGAGAGTC
>CAXKTH010000245.1:22500-25000 GCA_964056705.1 Troilus luridus
AGATGGTTCGATTGGTCTTTCGCCCCTATACCCAGCTCAGACGATCGATTTGCACGTCAGAATCGCTTCGGACCTCCACCAGGGTTTCCCCTGGCTTCGTCCTGGCCAGGCATAGTTCACCATCTTTCGGGTACCAGCGTGTGCGCTCCTGGTGCGTCTCCACTCGTGATGAGAACGAGACGCCCCGGGAGTGCGGGGCTCCGACGAGTGATCGTACGGCGGCCCATCCTCCCAACGGGATGCGCTCCTAAAGGAGACACCCCTGACACTTTCATTGCGCCTTTAGGTTTTACACCCAATGACTCGCGCACACGCTAGACTCCTTGGTCCGTGTTTCAAGACGGGTCGGATAAGTTCCCGAATCTGAAGCGCCGCCGACTGGCGGACTGGGCCATGCCGGAGTGCTCACCCGCCAGGGGCCCGAGCGCCTAGCCGGGCGTGTCCGTTAAGGCACCCCCTGGTAAACGCCCGGTCTTGCGGGGAGACGGCGGCGCTCGCTAGTGGAGCGGCCCAGCGCCGTAGTCTTTCGATACCGCCCGGAACGACGGCCACGGTGCCGGAGAGCTGTCACTTGACCGCCACAAAAGTGGAGGCCCCGAGCCAGACAATCTTCCAGACCTTAGACCGCCGCAGAGCGGGTCGCGACGTCCTACTGAGGGAGAAGTGCGGTCCCCCGCGGGTACACGACCCCGTGGAGGGCGGCCCACCCACCGCCACGGACAAGCCGGACGGGGCGAAAGGCCATCCCCCCTGTCGGGGTGCGGACCCGGCGAGAAGACGTGAATCTCCCGTTTCGGGGCTTCGGGTCTTTTCCGTTTACCCCTGAGCGGTTTCACGTACTCTTGAACTCTCTCTTCAAAGTTCTTTTCAACTTTCCCTCACGGTACTTGTTCTCTATCGGTCTCGTGGTTGTATTTAGCCTTAGATGGAGTTTACCACCCGCTTAGGGCTGCACTCTCAAGCAGCCCGACTCTAAGGAGGGACCCACCCGGGGCCGGCACCGGTCATCTACGGGCCTGGCACCCTCTTCGGACCGTGGCCCCGTTCAAGATGGACTTGAACGCGGTGCACGGACCCCGGGTTAAACGGGCACTCCTAAACACTACATTTCCCTAAAGGCGAGGCCTTTGGGATTCAGTGCTGGGCTAATCCCTGTTCGCTCGCAGCTACTAGGGGAATCCTTGTTAGTTTCTTTTCCTCCGCTTACTAATATGCTTAAATTCGGCGGGGAGTCCCACCTGATCTGAGGTCGAGATATATAATGTTTTCCTCAATTACGCCCCTCCTTAAAGGGGGTAATGAGGAAAAGACCGACTCGGCCAGGACAGGCGTATATTCAGCCTCCACAAGCGAGAAAGCTCTGCCGCTACCAGCCCCCAGACGAGAGAGAGGCGGCGGACGCACCCCATGGCGACTTCAAACCCGCACCTCATGTAGAGCGGTTCCTCCGACGCAGTGTAGTGGGGCCGATCCGGAATTTGCCACGCGGCCGCCAAGAGTCCACACTTCACGGGTTAGCGCAAAGGCGGGCTACGTGCGACCGGGACACCGGATCGGTTGTCCGTCTCTTTCACGAGCTACATGCGTACTACAAACTGGAGGCCACAAGGGTGCGGGCTGGGTCCGACTCCCCGGAGGGAGAGGGCCCTATCGCCGTTGCGGGCGTCAGCTCGCGCATCCGACCGCCGCCGCGCCATCCCCCCACAGTGGTATGTCGGGGACGGGAGTGGCGCGCGGAGGGGAGCGGGCTGTGAGCCTCGTGTGAGAGTGAGCACGACCTGTCCGGCCTGGCTTTTGCCGGCGGATTATTTAAGGGGACCCGTCGTAGGAGAGGAGAGGCACGAAGCCTTCCCCCCTAGACGGGAGCCCCCATTCCGACCCCGGGCCGACTTCCCAAAGGAGGTCGGACGCCATGTCGGGTCAACTGTGGTCGAGACAAGTGCTCATGCCTCTTTTAAAGACGACCCTCAGACAGGGGTGGCCCTTGGTTCTAGCCCAGGGCCGCAATGTGCGTTCGAAATGTCGATGCTCATGTGTCCTGCAGTTCACACGACGACGCGCAGTTTGCTGCGTCTTTCATCGACCCACGAGCCGAGTGATCCACCGCTCAGGGTAGTATATTATAAATACTCATAAATGTATGTGGAAATAGGCTCGTTTCCGGCCATTTCCGACATACAGCATGTGCGTCATTGTCAGTTAATATCGGCGGCCGGGGCAGGGCGTGATGCCAAGCCGCCGAATCTCGCAACATCCTCGCGCCCGACCGAGACACCTCGGGGACGGAGATGGAGGAGATGGTTAAATATGTTTTCGGGGTCTCCGGCTTGCTAGGCCGGAGCCGGCAGCGCCGCGCCTCCCGAGAGTGTGATCCGGTCTCCTCCGCGCTCTACTACACCAAAGACAGGCCAGAAGCGAGAGACGACCTTAGACCCCCAATAGAGGGCGCCGAGCACCACCCTACAGGTGAGCGTTGCTCGGCGAAAGGCCCGATCGGAAG
>CAXKTH010000245.1:27500-30000 GCA_964056705.1 Troilus luridus
GCAGGCCCGCGATTTGTATATCGGGCGGCGCAGCGCGATTGGCCGTGGGCCTCAACGCGTTACGACCGCCCGAGGTTATTTATCCTCGCCGCTAACTAATAGTGCGGTGGCGAAACAATGTATGCTTCGGGTAACTCATAACGTGGCGTCGGCAGCGGCCGCGCAGGAAGTCGCCGATAGGATGCCTCTATTCATATTTAAGAAGCTCTATATAGCTTTTCTCAAGGTGAGGGAGTCGCGAACTTCCGACACACTCGATTTACTATAAAGAGTCCTTTGAATAGGGTCCTGGGCCTTCCCAGCGAACCACTAGGCCGAGCTACTGAGTGCTGCATAGGGGCCCGTTTGAGGCCCCGCAGCTATGCTGTGTTAGGGGTTACTCCTATAGTAGAATCTTCACCGGTCATCCAATGACAGTCATAAAAGCGGTGCGTCCGGACCCCCGAACTACTTACCCTTCGCCGGGAAGTCCGGGTTGGCCGGAGTTGGTGTCTAGGATCCCGGCAGAGAGCACACAGCCCGTACTAGGCACATCTGTGCCTTCGGCCCCCTTCTCGGCACTCGGTATGGTAGGCTGGTTGGCCATCGGTGCGAGCGGACCCCTGAGAATAAATGGTTGGAACCGGGGCCTGGGTTGGTCCTGGGGGCGTCTAAGAAAAGCCCTAGGCACCCACCACTCATTCCCGTCAGACCGGGGTATCGGTGCATGTGGTCCCCTATAATACAATCTTCCCAAATCATCCGATGACAGTCATAGCAACGGTGCGTGCGAACCCCCCCTGGCCAACCCCTGGCGGATAGGGCCAGGATCGTCCGGAGTTGGTGCCTCAACTCCCGGCTAAGCGTTTGGCCAGCACTAGGGCGTAACGGTGCCAGCGAACCCCCGATCGGGACTCTGCGTCTGGAGGGCTAGGCGATCGGTGCCAGCGAACCCCCCCGACCCTAGGGGTCAACGGTTGGCCGGCGTTGGTGCCTCAACTCCCGGCTAAGCGTTTGGCCAGCACTAGGGTGTAACGGTGCCAGCGAACCCCCGATCGGGACTCTGCGTCTGGAGGGCTAGGCGATCGGTGCCAGCGAACCCCCCCGACCCTAGGGGTTCACGGTTGGCCGGCGTTGGTGCCTCAACTCCCGGCTAAGCGTTCGGCAAGCACTAGGGTGTAACGGTGCCAGCGACCCCCCAATCGGGACTCCCGCTAGAGGGCTAGGCGATCGGTGCCAGCGAACCCCCCCCCCCTTCCCCAGGCCCACCCCTGGCGGATAGGGTCAGGGTCGGCCGGAGGTGGTGCCTCAACTCCCGGCTAAGGGTTTGGCCAGCACTAGGGCGTAACGGTGCCAGCGAACCCCCGATCGGGACTCTGCGTCTGGAGGGCTAGGCGATCGGTGCCAGCGAACCCCCCCGACCCTAGGGGTTCACGGTCGTCCGGAGTTGGTGCCTCAACTCCCGGCTAAGCTTTTGGCCTGCACTAGGGCGTAACGGTGCCAGCGACCCCCCAATCGGGACTCTGCCGCTGGAGGGCTAGCCGATCGGTGCCAGCGAACCCCCCCCCCGACCCTAGGGGTTCACGGTCGTCCGGAGTTGGTGCCTCAACTCCCGGCTAAGCTTTTGGCCTGCACTAGGGCGTAACGGTGCCAGCGACCCCCCAATCGGGACTCTGCCGCTGGAGGGCTAGCCGATCGGTGCCAGCGAACCCCCCCCCGACCCTAGGGGTTCACGGTCGTCCGGAGTTGGTGCCTCAACTCCCGGCTAAGCTTTTGGCCTGCACTAGGGCGTAACGGTGCCAGCGACCCCCCAATCGGGACTCTGCCGCTGGAGGGCTAGCCGATCGGTGCCAGCGAACCCCCCCCCGACCCTAGGGGTTCACGGTCGTCCGGAGTTGGTGCCTCAACTCCCGGCTAAGCTTTTGGCCTGCACTAGGGCGTAACGGTGCCAGCGACCCCCCAATCGGGACTCTGCCGCTGGAGGGCTAGCCGATCGGTGCCAGCGAACCCCCCCCCCCCCCCGACCCTAGGGGTTCACGGTTGGCCGGCGTTGGTAGCCGATCTCCCGGCTGAACACCTTGCAATGCTACCCGCCCTCTCTAGGCTCATCGGTGCATGCGAACCCCCTATCGGGACTTGTTGAAATATATGTCTTATATGTATTTATACTTCACATCTCTCATATAATGTTTTATTACGTTTATTATAAAATTGTACAATACTTTAAACATCTTTAGTTGAAATATATAATATTTTATTATAAAATTTTTTTTTTTTCTACTAGTAATATAACTTACTGTCGGGGTCATAAGTAATATCAATTCATTCATCAAATTCACTTATAATATCAATTTATAACTTCACACATCCGCAGTGGGCCCGGTCAGAGAACCGTACGGATTTCTATATGTACATTGTATATACGGCTCTCTACGTATAGATTGCATCTGGGAACTATGGATGCTTGGGAGACACAGCCTTTCGGCCTTACCTTCCCCCCGTACAAAGCGATACAATTTAA